>CAJNOQ010003332.1:0-20602 GCA_905250885.1 Didymodactylos carnosus | reverse complement strand
TCAGCGGTGTGTCATATATGTGCAAAAAGACCGATTTCGATATATTGCTTAGGATAAACTCCTTAGAAGCGTAGTCGTAATTCTGCGTCTCGTTTATCTCAGCTTCCTGAGGTGTAGTAGCCGAAAATTTTCACCACAGACTCAATGAATGATGGGCAACACAATACACCTTTTAGATTTTCAATAAGATCACTTTCATTTTCTTTTATCAATTGTACAAAAAAGTTGCAATTGACTCATATATACATGTATATACAATTCGATCATAGTTGTTATTTTGTTCAAGAGTCGGCGTTCTTTCGTTCGTTTCATATTATTTTTTGTTTGTTAATTTATAAAAATATTTATTTTTTATAATCGATTCGACAATGGCAATGAATATGTAGATATTAAAGTCGATATCAGAAATAGTACTGTTAATGTAAACAAAAAGAATCAAAACTGAAGTCCTTTTCTAAGTGAGGCAAAGTGAACGCTTTACTATAAGACTAGGATCTCATAGCTGTTTCAAGAAAGGAGATACATACACTTAGTACTGTCACTTTTTATCTGAAGATAGCATATTGTGAGATAACCATAAACATCTCGAGTACGTCGTTGCTAGTAAAGATTCCTTTTGTCTATCGTGCGTCAGTGGATAAGATTGAAAGTAAACGAAGAGAAAGTTTTTTCGAAAACTCTCTTGATACACAGAGGCGAAAGTTGACTAACGCTCAAGTAATTCTTGTATGGATAAGTAATAATTACTCATCGAATCATATTATTTCCTTTTATACTTATCCGCTATTGATCTTGAATGTATTTTTTCGCGTCATCGCTGATCATGGTTTTCTCACAGACTCACTATTATATCACTAAGTTGGTTACATAGAACAGAACCAAATGTCGATTATAATCTTATGGCGCTAAATTGTTGTAGTCTCACGACTAGACAAGCGACTATCATGGCTTATTCTTTCTTGTGCATTATTTATATTTCTTCGATTTTCTTCAAAAGACGCATGTGGTGAGTCGTATGGAGCAATGGCAGACCATGAAGTAGGTGCTATCAAAACAAATTCGTAGAATATATAAAGAGTGGCCTGGAAGTCCTGTCTCATTCAGTTTTTTCTCAATATCTCGATCAAGGCTGATCGTCAACTATCAATCTTCTATTTAAAAAGAATCTCATTCAATTCTCTAACATCATATGTTCTCATATACGTTGCTATGCGGACAGACAAACAGACAAATAAACTATTTATTTTGTAAGACCCTGAATTTCGTCAGGAGCACAAGGTTTTATAATCGAATTGAGGCGCCAACTTTGGATACTAAAGTATGCTAGTTGAGATCCTCGTTGTATCTTATGTAACGTATAATTGATTTTGTGTAATCGCGCGTAAATCAATCTTTTTATTTTTCATCATTTATGCCGAGGTATTCCACAGGGTAATGATAGAGTCTAGCAAAATGACATCTAATAGTACAAACTGAAATACTGCATTGCAGCCGATGACTCATCAATTTCATCCTTTCGTCTTATCGCGCTTGCAAATATAAATACATTTCTTTCGTATTTAATTATAAGTGCAATAAAACGAAATTTATGGATAACGCCTTTGTACTCGTTTTGGGCTGCAAAACGGATTTAATATCGATTCTTATTTGACAGAACAAACCTGTTTGATTTACAAGGTGTTTGAACAATACTGAAGAATTGTTTACGTACTATTATGGTTTTTCTCGCAAAGGAACTAGTTTCCTTTGACCTACAAAATCTACCTTTTCTAAATCTCTTCCAAAATATTCATTCATCTGTCAACTTCATCAATCTGTTACTATGTATATAATATAAAAGCACTCTGGGCTTTTTGATATTTATTTTTGTATTCTTTTGCTCTTCCTCTCTTGTTTATTCCTTCATTCTACTTACTTTGTCTTATCTATTTCTTTGTTCATCTATCTATCTGTGTGTGATTTTAGTTCTACATGTATATAATATACTATTGCATTGGTCTACCTGCGAGAACGACCAGAATGATACCATATTATATTCTTTTAAATGTCAAACGCGTTTCTTTTATTCCTTTTTTATTTCATTGACAACCAAATAAAACGAATTACAATTCGTACTCTAACCTGTAAAATCAAATAAAAGACATTTGATCTGATTGTCTCATGTAATATTTAATAAATGCATGAATCGCCCTCGTAGGATACAATATAGTCTAAATATTACTTTATCGAAGGCCAAAGAGCTTGTAGAATTTTGACTCTAGAATATATCCACTAATTTAGTCAAATATGAAGAAGCACATTCTCTCACGAGCTACTCATCCAGTCAAGTCGAATCAATCGTCCTCCTGCTCGTGCTATATTGAATCAGTTAGTACTCTATTATGTCAATGACTTAAATTAATTAAAAAAAAATACTAGATAGTGCGTGAGATATTGGTCCCATATGGATCTGACTTAGAATTATAAGCGAATTTCTGGCAGACGAGTATAAAGAACATTTTTTTGAAAATTATATGAAAGTATTATCAGTTTAAAATATATCTAGTCAGATCCAGCTGCTTTTTAAGATGTGAACTAATCTTTCATATGGTCGTGGTCGATGCATAGAAATTTGTTAAAATGAGTGGATTACTTTCGTAGATTTTGGACTAACTGACTAATATTACAATGAAAGAATAGAGAGCATCACAATAATTATTATGGAAACAAGTACAGCATAGAATGGAGATGTACATTAATTTTGTACGAATAAATATTCAACAGACACTGAGTTTATGTTCTTACACTAGATGTTTTCAATAATAGTGAAAGTTTGCGTGCTAAGAAGGATTGACTATAAACAGTAAAAGTGTTTTTTCACACTGAAAAACAGTTGTTTTTTCTCAAAAAAGACTAAAATAAAAAATAGATGTATTCGTATGTGTATTGCACAATAAGAAAAAAATGTGGACACAAAAAATATATTTGACCAAAATTTAGTTATTATTACTGTTGAAACCTTTTTTTTTGCGTCCGCACTAGAAATCTGAATTTAGTTTCAAAACAAAAAATATTGAAAGAGATAATTGCACATAGAATCATCAAGATTATTAGCGTAGATGCTCGATTAAATGAAATCACAAACATAGATGTATCGACATGAGGAATGAATTCACAGTTTAACAATAAAAAGATCAACAAAATACAGAATACGTCTTTCTATCAGTGGATGGAGTTATCGCCAAATGTTTCATTAAATGAATATTAATTTCATGATCCCATTTTTAGTAGTAATAAGGTCATGGCAGCATCGACCATATCACCATCTGTATTTGAATTTGCACGTGAACGTTTTTTTGTCGGTAAATGAGCTGTGTCTTCTGTTGTTTGTAAATGATGAACTTTTTCTCGTTTAGTAGTTATCGATGTTGGCGGTGAAGACACTCTTTCTTTTCGTCTTTTCGGACACATATTTTCATCTGTCAACTCTTTCTCATCTGTAGAAAGTGTTTCTTTTGGTGTAATTATTCTGGATTTTTTGATTTTTTTGGTTGTTAATTCACTTGTTGATGACACATGTTGATCTTGTTCCGTTGAATTGTTTGTCTGTTTATGTCTAGATAAAATACGTTTTCGTTCATTCGACAACCTCGTATAAATATCTTTTGTGTGTTCACTGTTCAATGATAATTGTTTATCATTCATTGTTATTAACGTCTCTAATAATAGTAAACGTCTTGTAGTGTCTACTGTCCATAATGGATATCGTAATTTACTACCTGTTAAAGGATCTTTTGTTATTTTAAGAAAAAAAGATATTTGTTTCGTCATGTGATAACGTATTTTACTTTTTAATCGAGCGTTTTTTATTAATATCTCATCGGTTGAGTTTGTAGACGATGAATTAGTAGATGTAAGAGATTGTTGTTCAATATTTTGTTCAATCCATTCGCATATTTCATTGAGTGTTAACGCATGATTTTTTGAATCTTCTATAGCAAATAATATCCAAAAACATAAGGCAGAATGTGGAGGTGATACAGCAACAGTAGATGAAGGTTTAGATAAATATTCATTTTCATTCGTTACAACATGTTCACTCGATGAATTCAATGACGATGTTGAATATGTATCGGTTTCTTCGCTATCAGATGAGAGAATATCGTCATGAACACGTATCGTTTGATCCGCTAATTGTTTGAGAGAATAGGTTGGTAAACTTTTACTTAATATGGGTTGTACTTTCGACGATGGTGGACGTCGTAGAATATCTGTTTCTGTTAACCAGGTCAATTCGGTTAGATCATCATTACCATTAGAAAACTTTTCTTGTTTTGCACTCAATTGTTGTGCAAACATATTGTTTGTTTGATGTTACTCTTATCTAATTTTGTTGTCCGTATATCTGGATTTTATATTCGTATTATTTTAGCCAGTTTGCATTTGTTTTTCGCTGCCTTGCTTCTTCACTTTTGATATAGAATTAAAAAAGAAAGAAGAGAAAATAAAGTACTGCGTAAGGTTATTCTCTCTTTTGTTTTTTATCGTTATATACACTTTTTTTTTTATCAACTAGAAGAATGACTGGACTCACGCACATATTTGATGCCACGTCATATGACGTAATCATAAGTGCTAAAGTTTTTATGATTTTTTAAATCAACTTAAATCTATTGAAAATTCTTTTGATTTTGTATCATCAATGAGTCATATATACACACACAGTCTAACACATACAAATTTTAAATTGATTGGAATGAGAAATGAGTCTTTCTTGAAAAATCATGTGAAAGTATCTTCAATTTTTTTACTCTATTATCTTTTTGAATGTTAACATAAAATTCTCTTACTGTTAGTCATTTTCCTTCCTCATTTCACATCTGTTAGCCAATTTTTTTGTATGACGAATACTTACCTTCGTGATTTTTGGTTTAACATATTTGTCATTTTATTACTTTCAATGTAACAACGTTGTAAAAAAACAAATGTTCATCTGACAGAGAAAAGAAGAAAAATAAAGGCATTACGCATTTGTCTTCTCATTTTTTTTTCTTCTTTCAGCTTTATATATACCTTTTTTCCTCTTTGCAAATCTTTTAATATCTAACTTTACTCTAATCGTGTGTAACAGAAAAAAAGAGATCGTCAAAGAATCCAAAATAGAAACTGAAAAAAACAAAATATGTGTACGTATACCATATAGTGGTAAGAGAAAAGAAAGAAAAAAACAACCACACAAGATCATTCCTTTAATTCGAATGAAAATTGGAGTAATACCGACGACGACGACAGTCTTCTACAACAAGTCAAGAAAATGAGCAAAAGAGGAGCGAGTTAATGAAAAAGAAAAATTGAAGTTCATATATTCTTTAAAAAAAAGTTACGTTTGATAATAAGTACGAACAGCAATTTCTAGAGACTAACTGTTTCTTCCTGAGAATGTCGTACATTAGAATAGATCAAAGAAAAACGGAAATGTTTAAAAGAGTAGAGAACATAAGTTTTCCAAAACAAGAATATTTTCTTTATCATTCTTATACTTTTGTAAGTTCGAGACGTCTACTGAACGTAAACGGAAATTATGATTTAAATATGGTTAGAAATTAATTGTTTCTATTGGAGCTCGCGGAAAATGAGAAAAGAAAAAACAAAATAATTCTTAGCCTTGGTACTGGTGATCATTTGTCAGCTATTGACAAAACTCTTTTCTTTGTCTGTAATCTAAAAATTGAACTCCTCAACTTGCAACATATTTTGCATTAGGACAAAGAGTTATGGGTTAGGAAATTTTTTTGAATTTTTTCGCTCACTCTGAGGCATAGTTATCATGATTAGTAAAAAAGTAAATTTTTTCTCTTTGAATGAGCTTGTTTATCAGATATGTGTGGTCGCTTCATGGTTAATCCATCACTAGATACAACCTGTACTAAAATGATCAGTTCATCTAGAAGGGTTCAGACACTATGTTTGATAAATTGTAACTGCTCAAAGCCAGTGTTGTTGCACGTAGTGTAACCTTCGGAGGATTGCTACAGAGAATTCAAGGTACAATGACACGAACAACTTGCTTGAGGTTAATACCCGACTTAACGGTGTCACAGTTCAAATCCAACACTTTGAAGTACGTGACGGATAACATAACCACCAAACTATGCCATCTTTCAGAATAGATAGATTTAGTCTATGACAACAGACTTCTGCGTATTAAAAACTAGTTTATTTACAAAGAAGAATTTTTTCTGTCATTCTCTGCTTTATTTTTTCATCGAGAGATATAAAGGAGCTTATACAGAATAATCACACCCTACATAATTACATCTATAGGATGATGAGTGAGAATGTGATTAAGTGAAATAAATCCTTTCAACTTTTCTTGTTGAAAGGTGACATTTTTTTCCTGTGTCATTCTGAGTTCTTTCTTATGCGCTGGATCTAATTTTTGTAAGAAGGAATATGTGTTCTACACTTGAGACAAAAATAAGCTACCGTCTAAAATTTCAAGTAGAGCGAACGACTTAGAAAACCGTCATTCATTCAACCGTTTCACCAAATCATGACCCAAATTTGACCGTTTCATTCAGATGGTTTGCACAACGTAGAAAAAACAGATTTGAGAAGCATTAATGTCATTGTTAGATGTTACAGCAAGTTATAGTAGTTCTAAAAAACACATAGAAAACAAAATTTTTGCGACTGACTTCGAGGAAGAATAAGGTTCGATACCAATCGTCGCCAAAAAAGCTCTAGTAATTTCTGTCCTCATCAAACGTATGTTTCGCGTTAACGTATTTTTCCCTATAACACAATACGTTTGAAATTATACAGTTATAGAAATTAGAAGTGTTTTTATCACTCTTTCAAATGGGCGATGATAAATTATGTTTTGATCCACTTTCTGGAACTTCGCAAGTTTTTCATTAGTTTCAAAAAAACAGGTAATTGGACTTAATTAATCATTTTCAGATACTGAACGAATTTCCTCCTTTTTCTAAAACATATTGTCCGCAACAGCATGCCATTCTCTACAAACTCACATTAGTTTTAACTCTTACTAACATGTTTAGAGCCCTGAATAACGAATTTTTCTCGATGTCCAGAAATAATGTTCGACATTTGGAAGACTTTTGCACCACCCGTTACTTTTCAAAAAATGAAGAACTATTAAAAAGAAAACAATCAAAACGTCTTTCATTATCTCTCAATGAGGAAAGCCGAAAAAGTCATTATACAGCGACTGTGACTTTTCTCCAAAATGAGCATACAAAAACTGTTCAAAACTGCATGATTTAATTATATAAAATGTGTGAGTACCATATTTTATAGTAGGACTACGCCATCTTTTCTCAAAAGTCTAATTTTCCTCTTCTTTGAGAGGCAGATATGGCAATCATCATTCGTCTCACCTTTCGACCAATGAGATACACTTCCGTTTCTTCCTGTAGGTGCCACACTGTAAATTCGTGTTCCATACGAACGGGTGACACTTTCACCCACTTATGTGTGTCATCATCCATCAAAGTGGGTGATTTTCCTTTGTTTATCACTCATCACCCACTTTAGCAGTTCAAAAGTGTTATCCTGCTGGGTGACCGGTAATCCACTTTTATAGGTGACACTCTCTACAAAAATGGATTACCAGTCACCCAGCAGGATAACACTTTTGAACTGCTAAAGTGGGTGATGAGTGATAAACAAAGGAAAATCACCCACTTTGATGGATGATGACACACATAAGTGGGTGAAAGTGTCACCCGTTTATATCGAACACGAATTTACAGTGCACTGTCCCGAAATGTTACGGTAAATGTGTAACAATGTTACGGTAAAAACCGGGTACCATGGTTTTAGCGTAATATTGTCACACTTTTAGCATGATATTGTTACACATGTAGTATGACACAAAATAAAACGTGACATCACTACACTTTTACTGTGTCAACGATGTTACACTTTATCCACGACACTGCCACACTTTTATCTTGGTATGATCTCCAGCATGACATTTCTACACTTTTGGCGTGGTAGTGTCATACTTTTAACTTAACCGTTGGAAAGCTTCTTTGTTTTATTATGAATCATCGCTGCTTGTTGCTGGTTAAACTAATGTTATATTATTTACATTTTATTTTGTGTTTTTATGTCGACAGACATTATGAGCTTTGTAGGGAATTTTGTTTTTTATTTTCTGTACGATCAGTTTTTTCGAATGTATTCTAGACACTGAAGATTGACCATTGATTGCTCGTTTATTTCAAACTGATTTGGAATCAGTGTCATAAGGTCCAAAAGTGGAGGAAACAAGTGTCAAAAACTTAGAAATTTTTCAAATATCTTTTTGTCCAGCGCCATTTAGTAAAAAGGAAAAAAAAAACTTTTATTTTCATTCATTTTTCAATTCTCTCTTTTCAGTTGCTCGATAAGAAACTAACATCGAAAGCGGTGTAGTGAAAATCGGCTCGCTGTGGAACCGCTTTTGGCAGCTACCAGCAGAGACAGAATCTGTCGACATCGCAATATTTGCGCAGCGCAATTGCAATCTACTTTCTTGTGTGCTGTTGCGCGCATTTTTTTTCAGATTTATTAATGGTAGAACTGTAGGTCCTTTTTCTAATAACAGCAGTCTTTGCTGTTATTATTGTTTCAAAACTTGTCATCTTCGTTTTAAAAAACAAAAGAAAATTCATCATTGTTTTCTTTATTTTTGGATGTTTTACTTACGCTGTCAATCTAGAAATTAATGAATGCGTACAAGTTTGCCATACGAAAAATATACTGATGACTAGGGATGCGATCCTGGTTGATTCCACGTTAAGTGTACAAAAGAGATTGGAAACCCAGCTAGAGCAACTGTATCTTAGACCAATTTTCTCTACTTTTAAGCTCTGGCAAACCCGTGGCTTCAGTGCACCAGGTACGATATCGTCTAGAACGTTTTAAAAAAAAGGAAGACACATTGAGGAACAAGTTAAGCTCGAAATTAAATAGGAGTTCGGAGATACTTGACAAGTCATTGTGTTTCCTACGCTGTTAAAGTTTACGATTGATCACCTCCCCACCGATCATAACAATACCATTCATAACACTAAAAGTGTAGCAATGCCACACTTTTATACAGGGAAAACGTCTGACATCCTCCAAGTTTTATCCAACCAATAGAAAAGCGATGTCATAGTTTAAGTGTTATTTTTGGTATCCCGAGTATGTCATTGTCACAGTAAAAGTGTATCATCATCGTCTTACTGGTAGTTGTATTCTGGACGATAATGACACACTTTTACCGTGACTTTCTGATAGTTTTGCCGTTATTTTTTTTACAGTGCGCAAGTCATCAGAGATTGGGAATTTTTGAAAAAGGCTAGTCGTTCGTTCTCAAAGTATGCAAAATAACTGTTATGATCTGCTCCCCATGACACTTTTAACAAATCATTTCTTTTATTCTTCCTTGCAGTATTTTTAATAGGTATTTTTTTCAGATTGAAACTTTCGATTTTGCTATTAACATCAAAGTGGAATTTTCCACTTTGGTCTGAAGGGTAAAGTGGACAAAATGGGAACAGTACCATTTTTTTTCCAACAACGGCTAGAAGAGAATTTTTTATCGTCTCGCGGTTTTCGTTTTATCACTGTCAGTTAATTGGATTGAAATTAATTTATCATCTCTTCTTAGTAATAAGAATAGGATAAACAAAAAGAAGGAAATCCCTTGTCCTTTTTTCTATACTATTGTCCACTGTACGTTGGACATGTTGCGCAATATTTCCTGTTAGTTGCCTTCTTCCAGTATCTGCCCAAACTTTTTGCTTTCTCGTTCTCTCTCTTATCACTTCTTAACTTTTTCATCTACTGTCAACCTGTGTTTTTATTATCGCTGCTCACTTTAATTTCTTTCTAACTTTTTTCGTTATTAAAAAAGCACATTACTAAATTTCATAAAAAAGAGTTAAACAGTTAAACAAGCAAGAGTAAGAAGTTTTGTTAGTCTTTCTCGACGCCGCCCAGGACCAGGGTTTCCTGAGTTGAATATACGGATGTCAGCGTACCGATCAAGAGAAGACGGCTATTGAGAAAGCTAACAATGACAAAAGTTACTCATGACGAAGTTACACTAAAATGTTGGTTCCAATTTCATACTTTATTGTTCTCGTAGATTTCGACGTTTTTGCCATGATGACAGGAAAACCGTGACTTTATTCGTTTATACTGTCAACCTTTTCTGTCACAGTATTTTTTCTATCAGATTATGTTTCCTTCTCGACCGTATAAAAAATTGAATGTTTAATACTATTCAGTTAACAAGCTTAATGCACATGTTCAGAAGGCGAAACATTTTTTCTGAATGTTTTCCTTTTTTGTAGTGGTGGGACAGTTTCGGTTCCTGAGAACTGGTCACTAGTTCAATTCTTGTTGAACGGGAACTGCTTACCAGTCACTTCAAACGAACGGGAACTGCTAACACTTCGTTTCAAGTTTAAAATCGAATAAAACGGGCGAAACTAGTCACATTGACTTTGTTTAGTGGGCTAAAGGTAAATGGTACGTTTAGTGGACTAAACAAAGTCAATGTGACTAGTTTCGCCTGTTTTATTCGATTTTAAATTCTTGAAAAGAACTGTTAGTAGTTCCCGTTCGTATGAAGGAACTGGTAAGCAGTTCCTGTTTAAAAGAACTGAGCTGGAACTGTCTCATCCCTACTTTTTTGTGCTCATCTATTCGTTTTAGAAAGGTTTTTCTTGTGAGGCGTAAGAGTGAGGAGAGTAAGTTTTGAATTTGCTAAGGTTGTTCCTAATCAAGTGTTTTCTACAACCTGAAAGCATTTCTGAAATTTTGTGATTTCTTTTGTCTAGAAATTCTTCTCCAGCAATGGCAACAAATAACTTATCATCATCTGTTGATAACGAACAAGAATTACTTAATGATCCACCGAAGTTACATTCTTATGTTTTGAAAAAATTCGACGATTTTAATGAAACTATGACTGATGATGAAATTTTTTGTCAAAAAGACATTGAAGCAACCGCCGAAAAAGCGCAAAGCCATATTAACTGTCTTATTAAGAAATTTTCCTCTGATCTATCGGTTATTAAAGAAGAACTTGACAAGCGTTTAAAAACACTCCAAGAAGAGAATAAATCGGCATGCGAAGAAAATATGCGATTATGTGAGGAGAAATTCCACATATTTGAGGAATTATTCAGTCAAAAGAAATACGAAGAGTTGTACAAGAAATGTAAAGAATTCGAAGTCAATTTTGAATATCGTCTCACAACCATACAGAATGTTCCAAAGTTACATTTGAAAGATATAAAAGCGTCTGATTACTTTTCATTTGGATTGACACAACAAGTCCAAAGTCAATCACTACCTGAATCGACCAGCGTTCCTGATACAAAAGCACTTTACAGAGTAGACAGTAATGACGATGATAAGAGTGATGATAATGTACAACAACCATTATTAACAAATAAACAAAGGATGAGAGAACAGAAAGCCGTTGAAAGTGTCATAGTAGATGAGATAACGAACGGTATGGAGGACGAAAAAGATTCTGATGATCATGAAACCGACAGGTATTTTATTGCAGATAGGGCAAAAGTAATCATAGCCGTTGCGAGATGAGAGATAAATTTTTTTCGGTAATACCGTGTAGTAAAAGCGATAGAACATTTTTGTCTAAAAACTACTGATTATACTTACTACCTAGTGCTGAACGTATCTTGGTAGTAAACTTCCAATAATATATGTAATAAGTCTGTTTGTTTAGACTCTTTGAAGGATTTGGCAGCCGTTCAATAAAACAAAGTGAAAAGTACGTCCTCTAGAAAATTTGAATGAACATTCTTCTTTGGCAATATAGTTTGCTCTTGCTATAGAAATTATGTTATCTATATTCTATTTAGTAAAAATAATAATGGTACTTCGCTACCATATTTGTCGTTAGATGAAAAATCGGCTATATCAAAAGCGAACGACGTACAAACAGAACAATATCAAGGAACAACAACAACATGGGCATTTTACGATCAAAACAATAATCGACGGAATATTAGTAGCCGAGGCAGACAACAACAGCATAATCGTGGTCGAGTAAAAATGAATTCTCCAGCAAATAATTGTTCAACAACGACCATACTCTCACCTAATCCTAATATCAGTAGACAGAGGATTGATATGTCACGCCTTACACTTCGTAAGTATCTCTTTTTGTGTATTTGTGTGACTTAAGAACCTTTTTTTGACGTTAGGCATTCCTTATGAACATCCTCGTGATCATTCAACATTAATCACTTGTAATAAGAATTATATTGTTTTATTCACAAGACGAAACCAACGAACAAACGATTGGTCGTTAAAATCTCTTGATGTCCAGAACAACTACATACACAATTTAAAATGGAATGATGGAATTATTCTCGCTTTAGGACGAATTGATGAAGATTTCTTTTACATTTTTACCGAGTTAAGATTTTTTATCTATAATGTTCACAAGGAGTATATTGTTGATCAACGAATATTGACTAAATCGAATGTGGATGAACACGATGAAATAACAGCCGAATCGAATTACACTGCACGGATTGGTTGTTTTGCTAATAACTATATGTATTACATTTTCAAAAATAAATCACAACATTATCTTTTAGTTAGATGTTTAGCATCAACACTCATGGTTGATGGAAAATTTGATCTCACTCAACGTTATCCAGAAGTCATTTATTTTCTGTACATTTGTGTCGAAAAAACACTAATCGCATTCTTATCGTTAAACAATGAAAAAAAATATTCGGTGTTATTCGCTGATCATGAAATGAAAAAAAGAAATGAAATTGAACTAATCGACGCTATAGAACCATTGACAATTTCAACAGCTTGCATCAAGATATTTACAAAAGACGAAACTTTATGGCTTATTAATGATCCGAAAGCATGTTTAATTCATTGTATCAATAATCAAGTATATTTATTCATCATTTCAAGCGCTTGTTATTCAATATGTACATTTGGATCAGATTTAGTTATAGCAACCAATAAAGATATTCTAGCACTCAATTTAAATGAACACTATGAAAAGCTGAAGAATATTCAACGATAATAGCTCTTTCTACTATTTGTCAAATTTTTGTAGTTGACGGTAATCGACAGTGAGAAACGAAGGTAGTTGCTTCGTAGATCGTTAATTTATTTTTGTGCCCGATGGCAGGGTATGAAGAGAGAGATGCATGACTCTCGTCAGGAAAAATTAGAACGACTGATAGAATTGGAGCTCTTGAGTTTCAAAAGTAAAAGAGACAAAAAATTGACAAAAAAACAGATAATAAAACTATCAACATCATATTGGTCAGTTTTCAAGCACTGTTTAAATAGTATTTTGAGAGATAAAAATGTTTATTTTTTAGCGACAGTTTTTTAAATGCCTATATATTGTTGTTTTTTTATTTTATTTCTTACAAATTTTCGATATTTTTTGACATAATGAAACGGGTAAATTAATACAGCATTCTAGATAGTTTGTTTATTGAATAATTTCTTGGATAAAACTTGGAATATTTTTCTAACAAATAGAAAAACTATGAGCTGATTCGGTTAAAAATTGGTCAAGATATATAAACGTCATTTGAAAGTGAGTCTTGAAACTTTCTGCAATCTTTTGTGTAAAAAGAAATTTTGTAATTTTAATTCCTGTGGGGAAATTTCATCGGCTTTCCAATGTTCTACTGTCAGCTTGTCTGCGCTTTATGAATTCCTAACTGTAGGCGATCAAAAAACAAACAACATAAAAAGACATTATTCACAGAATCAGCTATATTTTTTAAGAAGGACTATGTTATATGAATGTCTCAACTGGTAGGAGGATGTGACATTGTAAAATTCATTCATTCATTAATGTGTTCGGTCTCATAAGAACAAATATGACTTTGTCTTCAGAGAACAATAGCTCTTTAAAACTATTCAACGATCATAAGCTGCAACTGATTTAAACAGACGAACTTGCTGGAAAACGAAACTTGAAACAGTTACTAA
Organism: Didymodactylos carnosus; assembly: GCA_905250885.1. NCBI lineage: Eukaryota > Metazoa > Rotifera > Eurotatoria > Philodinida > Philodinidae > Didymodactylos > Didymodactylos carnosus. Next base: position 6,604 of record CAJNOQ010003332.1, on the reverse strand, counting down.
TTACAACATGGTTCGATTAGAAGGATTAATATGAAGTAAACATAAATGTACGGAAGCTAAGAAAGAATTACATGGAATGTTTAGTGTTAGAAGAATCTGATAGTTTTTTCCTTTGTTTTTGATATTAAACCAAGTCTTCATATTTTTCAATTGGTCAGATGCAGATCGTAACATTTACCTCCTTTTAGATTATTTTAGAGACAACTATGACCGCAAAATGATAGACAGTCGAACTTGAATGAATGAATGATTTATTCACGAAAAGTGCGAACTTGTAGTCCGCTTCGAGAAAAAGTATAATTAAGTTTCTTAGTTGTAGACTATTATTTTCATAATTACGCTCATTATAATAGGGATCAACTATTTGATTTTATTAAACAAATGTGGAACAACAAATTGAATTCATAACACACTAGAAAAGTACTGAGAATATAGCACTATAGCTAAAAAATTCTCGAAAGCGATGAAAGTATATTGAGCGTAAAAAGCTATAGATCGAGCGATAAATCCACAATTAAACACAACCTAAAAAAACTACCAACTGGGAAAAGATAAGAAAGAATTTATGGAATGAATCTTAACAAATGTCAACTGAGTATGATGTGTTTTTTTCCTTCTGCATGACGTTGAGCCAACAAATAAAACATGGTATCCACTCAGAAAACGTTCCGAAAATAAGTTATTGTGTTCCAAACGAACTATTGTCCGTTATTTAAGACGAATAAAAAGAATTACTTATTTAATCTTTTCTCTCTTTGTATGTGTTGTTTATTTATTGTATCAATAAGAAACGTAACAAAACAAAAGCAATAAACCGTTTTTATTTTGCATGTTTCAAAAAACACAGACGTTGGAAATACACACATATTCCAAAATAATAAACGGTCTTGTATTCTTTCTTAATGGCTTAATCTTCTTCTTCACCATCTTCTGCTTTGGCACCCTTTTCACCTTTTCTCATATTTTTTCGTTTCACACGACCTAAAAAGGAAAACGAACAATTATCCAGTGAACTTGTACGTCATTTTTTGGGTTTTTTCTTTGTTTCTGATACATTCTGTTGTCTGACAAATGTGTGATGTGTTGGAGAAAAAATTAAATATTTCTAAATCCAAGGGAATTTGAAATTGTCTAAATTTCGTTATCCAAAACCGGCCTAGCCAAATTCCGATCATCCAAAAGGGAATTTGCCAAGTTTTTTACCTTTGGCATCTTTTACTGATGGGGGAGAAAGCACGGGTTTCTCGCATTCGTCTAATTAGTTTCTTGTATTTGCTTGGCGAGTCCGTTCAAAAAACCTATCGACTGATAGTACAATAAGGAACATGTAGATGAGATAAATAGGAAAGTTTTTCTCAAATCTCACTCTCCTATAATGGACTTTTCATCTCAGTTGTGTTAAAAAAATATCATCCCACGTCTTCCTTCTACGTGTAAGCGCAGTTTTTCTTCTCCATTCTATCTGCTCCTTATAACAGTTTATATACCAAAACCATTGCTGTTTCATGTGCTTACCTGGACGTCCACCACTGGATAATGGAGATCGTAGAGCAAAATCAATATGTTTCTGTGAATCCAAACGAACAATAAACGATGGTATATTAACAACTTGTTTACGAACACTAAAGAATGAAAACAGACTAAATGAAAAAGACTTGTTTTTTTCTATATTCTTACCGTATATGACGTTGACGAATTAGCACACGGGCATGATGAATACTTTTTGCTAATGCTAAACGTAACAATTGTGTTTGTAAACGACGTTCTAAAAAATCTTCAACTTTTAAACCTAACACATAATCCAGTTTCATTTTTGTTTCATCTAATACACCAATACGAACTAAACGACGTAGAAGTGCATTGCCTAAAATTAAAAACAGACGTGTTACGTTCAGTATCAACATGAGTATAATTTAGTATTTGAGTACCTTCAAATAATCTTTTTGGATCTTTTTCATCGAGGGTAAGTAGTTCACGAGCTGCTTTACGAATTTTAGCTAATGTATAACGAACTCTCCATACTTCACGTTTATTACGTAACCCAAATTTACCAATTAATTCTAGTTCCTGATCTAAACGTTCTTTTTCATATGGACGACGAGGCGTCGAATATGTTTTATTGCTGACTAATGGAATACGAGGCATTTTTTGTTAGCCTGTCACGCCAATCTAAAAACAAGAACTGAAGAAGTGAGAATACTGTTGTCAAGAGAGATACAGACTAAATGACTACTCTAAAATCAAAGAGAAGTATCAGATACTGGTTATCTATTCATACATTCTAAAACTGCTCTATTCGAGTTTAAACCGCAATCAAGGATCGATGATCCATTTTGGTATTTGCCGAAACTTTATCTCTTCATCAGTTCGATAGAATTATGATTTGTAAACCATACTGATGACCTGACGAAATTGCAGAAATGTTTGGACACTCCTGGTCTATATTATCAAGATATATCCGAGGAGTTGTGTAAAAATAACCAACCCATGTCATAAACAGTACGGCGAGCTAGAAGAGAGATGATTGGAGCTCACAGTAAAACTGATTCTCCCCAAGTTAAGATTTTTCTTATTCAGAAAAGCAAAACTTGATCAATTAACTAATGAAAACTGACGCAAAATAAGCCAGTGCACCTTAATCAAGAAAAGTTTGATATTCTAAGATTCTCCTATGGTTTCGCTTGTAAGAGTAAAGGCATGAATGTTTCTTAAATGATCAATTTTCAACCAATTGGATCAATGTTTTGATTAGAGTAAGCATATGTAAGTATATATGTGATAATATGATATGTTCTCTCTCTATTTACTGTTATACTGCTTGTTTTCTATTTATAGTAGTGACTGATAAACTAGCTTGATTCAAACGCACTTAATTTTTATCTTTTTTCGAGCGTTAAGTTCATAATTTTGCTCAGTTTCTATTTCTACTTATTTAATTTTTTTCTCGTTGAGTTACCTTTAGAGATGTCAGCCACTCTTAATTGAAATGTTACACGCTGCCGAGCAAACGATGGACTAACACCTGTAGTTATGTGCAGAAAAAAACGTAAAAAAGGTATCATCAACTCTAGCCTAAAAGAGTTTTTCTAAACTTCGTAATTGCACTAGAATTTGTAAATCATGATTTTAACTCTTTATATTATTCAATATTATTCGTTTTGATGGTTATTCGAGAGGCAGCATGTTCTAGACGATGAGAAGTCATTTGGATTAGCAGATGAGATTACGTTCATTTTGTTTTGTTTGCTGTATATTTTTTGATATATGTTGATATGACTTCGACAAATCGAAAAGTAATTGTTGTGACTGGCGCAAGTAGAGGCATCGGTTTGGCATATGTTCGCCATATTGTATTTCTATCAAAGTTAGATTTTCAATTCGATATTGTTATGACTGCAAGTAAAGAACAACCACTGATGGCAGAATTTGATAAACTATTAAATGAAATTAATGAGAACGGTTTGAATCATCGTTTATTACCAATTGTTGCTGATTTGAGTGAAAATGTAATTGAATCATGTCGAAAAATTAAAGAAAAAATAATTGAAACATTTGAGTCTAAAATTGATACAGTTTTATTTAATGCCGCTGTGTTAACACCACTCAAAAAAGTGTCCAATATGTCCGATGATGATTATAAAGAGTTAGAAAAATTATTTTCAGTTAATTTATTGTCAGTGATTAAATTAGCAAATGAATTGATTCCAATGATGAATATAATTGATGGTAAATTTTTTTTCATGAGTAGTGGAGCAGCATTAAAAGGCATGTCTGCTTGTACAGGTTATTGCGTTAGTAAAGCAGGATTAAATATGTTTTGTCAGACATTAGCATTAGAAAATCCACACTTGTTTTCACTAGCAATTAGTCCTGGACCAGTGGAGACACGAATGCAACAGTTCATTCGAAATTATGGTCATACAGAAATGTCAGCTAATGACTATAATTACTGTATCATGTTACATCAAGATGGAAAATTAAATAATACTGAATTACTTGCAGCTAAATTTATCAATGCATGCTGTTTACTAGCACCTAGAGAATGGAATGGTGAATATTTGCATATTAAAGATGAAAAAGCAATCAATTTAATTAATCAATATGAGAAAAAATTTTGTTGATAGTAACAATTTTATACTACTTTCAATGATTATTTTGTTGACAGAGTGTCTTTAAAAAAGAAAAGTTCACTTCTTCATCGTTCAAACATTATTTCAAAGTCAAATAATTTTTTCTGTTATGTCAGTTGAAACATTTAGACTAAAAGACATATGGTTATTTCTTCTATATTACTCTGTTATTTTTATTCAACAAAAGAATCTAATTTTTAATTTTTTAAATACAACTGCTAGTAATTAGATTTATTGATAGATGTCATTTACTCTTCGTTTAAATATGAAATGAAGAATATTAGAAACATCAAAGATTAGTTAGTTATTGATTTGATTATACATTAGGAATAATGAATTTTTGATCGCTCTGATTTTATTATTCAGAGGTATAATCAAGCAGCTATCGTTGTGATCTGTGATATTTTTCCATTAATTTCTTTTTTATTTCCGAGGTATTTTTTTTTTAATATTATTAAATGGTTTATTTTTTACTTAATCTAACAATCTTGGAGATAATTATTATTATGTTTATAAAAATATATCAATTTTAATTAAAATTTGACATGTTTTTCCTCCTGATCTGTCATCTTGATTGTTAGTCAATTCTTGTTTGACACAGTTTTTTATTTTGAGACAATTTTACCAGTTACAAAGCTTCTTGCCGTTTTTACATGTTTCGAAAACAACGGTTTATCTACTATATGATTTTTGTTTCTAAAGGATAATGAGTGAATAACACGATGTAAACCATGTCGTAAACCATGTCTACGTCAGTGTTTACATATGTGCCACTTCGTCATTAATTAATAGAATTTATTTGGATATAAAAAATACTTTATCGCTCTTCATCACTCTAATTTTAGATCTCACGATCGATGTCAACGTCCAATATTTAGAACGACATTAACACATTTATTAGAAAATCGGCTATGGTTTTGGATTTGAGTTTCAGGTTACATACTTCTTTTCCATATCAAACAAAACCTCTAAATCTTATTTAAAAATTAATAACATACAGAAAATACGTACGTAACAAAAAAATAATAAAATGTTCTTTTATATACAGTTAAAAATAGAGATTCAAGACAAACGGTTGGTATAAGAACAGAGTAACTTTGAGTTAGTCAATCTCACCACTAAGGACAAATTCTATTTCTTTCGCAAACAAAAACGTACGAACGGGTCTTTTATCGAAACCTTGCACATGTGTATATGAGAGAAAAGATCAGAAAAGTTTTTACAAAAAAGAAAATAGTAAACATTTTTCTTTTTGATGGGTAAAATTATTATTTTTTGAATAACCTTAAAAATGTTATTTTTTAATCCTTTCCAAATGGTATTTATAAATACCATGTTTTGAGTATTATATCTTTTAGCTAGTAAGTTCTCATGTAAACAAATTTTTCATAAATTTAAAGCTAGTTTATCGGTTGTACATTTCAAATCACTAATCAGATATTGATTATGGAAATGTTTTTGACACTAAAACCAATATACAAGAACACGTCAACAAAGTGAACAATTTCAAATCTCTTCCTCTTCAACCAAACAATTTCAACCCTTTTTATTATATACTAGGTGTCACCATCGGATGGTTTAGAAATAATGACACACTTTTGTTTTTAGGCTTCTTCGTAGGTATTCATCGAGTAGGAATTTGCGCTTAAACTCATTCGATTAAGAAATGAATTCTCAACAAAACTACACTAGTTTTAGTAGAAAGTAATCTTGATTTTACGATAAAATGATGGAAACATCAAAGTATCTATAAAGATAAATCTAAAATTCCTTATATCTATTTCTTTTGACCTTCAACTTTACTCAAAACGTTAATCTAATTATTTTAAAGTATCATCAAAAGATGCAATTTTTTTAGGAGAAATTTTCGAATGTCCTCGAAGTATGAAATTGACTTCGTTCTAGAATAAGATGTGATTTGTGATGGCGTAGTAAGACCATTTAGAACATTGTACTTTTCTATATTGTATAACAAAAAAAAAGACTCTTTCCAATACTAAGGAGGGAACCTCTTTAGGTGTTAAATCGCTTTTCGCTCGGGACCATTGCCATTCGATAGGTCCTACTGAGTAGTGAAAAAATCTAGAAGGGTTTGGGTGCATGGCTCTTCTGGACTGAGATATCGAATTATCAAGTTATGATCGAAATAGACTAAAATATCAAAGGACGGCAAATTTTTGCTAGAAAATGGCCCAATATAATTTTGAGTGAAAATGATCGGAAATGCTTCTCTTTTCACTTCCCACGTTCAAAAATTCCTTCTGATGTCTTTCAAACAAAAATTACTTTTCATTTTTCGCGACCACCCACTGAAAAAAATAATCAAAATTCATGCAGGATCCCGCGGGTTATCAGTATTAAAATATCTGGCGATGTTTCTTACCTTTACGCAGGATTTTTATACTGTCAGTCCTGACAGAACCCTGCATAGTTTATGTAGGGTCAGCATGGAAAAATCCTGCGTAAAGGTAAGA
>CAJNOQ010003331.1:0-20602 GCA_905250885.1 Didymodactylos carnosus | reverse complement strand
TGATATGGTTGTTGTTGTTATTTATTTGTAAATAAGACTTCAGTGCTAGTCAAAAATAGAATAATGAGAGTAAAAAAGAGAAACAAAATTATTCTCATAAATCGCATCTCTTGCACATTTCTCTCCTTACAGATTCAGTGACAACTAATCTAATCGTCAATTTCCTCGCAATTCAATGCATAATGTTGACTCAAATATTCCCTATTTTAAAGAATATTAATAAAAGTCATGAGATAATTGTTTTTAAGTATTTTACTGTAAAATAGAATAGGTTTTATCAAAATATGAAAGTGTACAAAAGACAACAAAAACTCATAGTAATACAACGTAAGAAAATTTTGTTAATTATAACAAATGTTGAGTTTTACATTTTTTTCATCATACTGGATTACCGTAGTATAGAAAATAGAAGATATTTTTTGAGATTAAAAATCTTTAATACCACCTTCTCTTTTCTCACACGATGGGAAAACGTCGAAGAAATAAATAGTCCGTTCTATCGAGTCTAACTTTTTGTCATTGATATTACAGGCAGTCTAAATTTTTTTCGACAAATATACGTACGTATCTTCTCGAAATATTTAAAAATGTTGACATTTCTTTATAAAAAAGTCGGTTTTTGATACTTTTAACGGTTAAATATCTCATTAGAACGAAAGTTGAAATTAAAAATACTTTAAAAAAAATTGAGAAAATGAGAGTCTAAAGTATCTGTAAAAAATATTTGAACTCAATCGAACCATTCCTTCGAGGAGTCATAACGTGACTGGATTAGAAACACTAGTGTTACAAGTAATATTAAAGCAGTCACTTTTTGTAGGGCAGTAATTTTGCACAGATTGAAATTATGCCAGAATCAGCGAGGGCAAATTCAACAAAAAACAGCATGTATTAATAAATATCATTTAGGAAACAGACTCTTGTAATGCAAAGTAAATAAAAGAAAAGTTGTCTATGAAAAGTTCGGGCGCTGTCATCAACAGTCATTAACATTGGCTTCAGTTTTCTGCCATAGTTTTGCCCAATATTAGCGTAGTTTTCTGGATTTTTAAGAGGAATCTCACCCCTGTAAAAATTTAAAATACTTCCGTCTAAGAGAAAGATCTAGAAGAGAAATTTACTTTAGAAGGTATCAAACAGTGCATGAAGGATTTAAAACAGAAACCAAATCGATTGTAATATATAAAAAAAAACCAAATATTTAGATAAATGGTGGAAAATAAAATCCAAAATTTAACGTTAAAAATCTTTGAAAACAACAGTTGAAAAGAGAGATAGAGCGATGATCTGAAACACCGACAAGAGCGCATTTTTATACAATATTACATTTTATCAGGAAACCGACAGAATATTCACGTACATCTTACTAAAAAGTCTCATTAGGAACACTGGATATTCGTTCGCACAGAAAAGGCATCATTCAATAGAGACAATATGATAGTAAAATCAATAATCTCTAATAGTGATAACTTACAATATCTGATTATCAAAACGAGACATTTTAATGCGAAGCAAAAAAACGCAACAGCAAAAGTTGCTGATATCAACGCAAACACGTTTTATTCATCGTAAACGACGCTAAAGAAGAATGGTAAGATACAATATTTAATGCGGTGCGAAGCAGAAAACCGCATTCTAGCAATCAGCATGGTATTTTCTTAATACGCTTTTTCGTGTCATTTTCTCACGCTGTTTGTTCAAGATCTGAAAAGTGTGTAAGAAAAATATGGAGCGGGCTCTGAAAATGGGAATGTCCTATTTTGTAGTTCTGTAGAACATTTCGTTTCTTGTCTACAGCATCTAAAAGATGGGCGGACGTAGAAATTTTACAGCAGAAAGAGATAACTGGTATGGTGAGTGTACATGCGCCATGTAGGGTGAAGAGGGTGAATCTATCTTTCTTCTATCCTTCCTAAAATTGACTATTGCTGTGCCTTGTATGCCAGTGCGTTTTCTCTTACTGTTCTTGATTCTATAAACAAATTTACTTCTCGTGTTATTTCTCGCAATTGGACTACCATTCTTCTAGTTTTCTACGTGTGTCTTAACTTTCTCTTCTAAATCTCTCTCTTCGTCTTAAATACTTTAGACTTCTACAGTTTTTCAAAATTTATCATCGTCTGAGTCCGATTTCTCTTTTTTATACTATTCATCGTCCTCACTACTCATCCTTGCGTCTTCAACACTATAAATATGTTCGCATTCCATTGATGGTTTTTCTCCGCAAACGGTGCATTCTCCTTTTTTTTATTCAACTATTGCTGATTGGAATAATTTCTCAGAGTCAGTTATTTGTCTTTCTTCTTTAACGTCCTTCAAAACAGCTTTAGTTCAGTCTCTTCCAATGAAACGTCTGTCGGTTAAAAATGTATACTTCTTTTTTTTATTTTTTAAATTTTTGACTACTTCTGGTTCTAACCTTACGAGGGAAGGCCACCAACTGTCCCATCGTTTTTTCCATCAAACCTAGTGGGTTACAGATATTCAATCACGCTGATTCCGAATATCACAATGGTTTTCCCCTAAAGGTCTCTGGAGATCCCGGTTTTGAGAAAATCAGGTTTTTCAGAAACTCTAAAAAACAACCAAAACCTTTCTTGATGAGACATGATTGTAGCCTGCACATTTCTGATTAAAATGAGATATCTCCTAGCTCTACGTGACCTTTCTTTGCAAAGTCATAGAATTCACAAGAAAAGCCCTAAATTAATTTCTTATTTCTGTAGCTTTGAGCTGACAATGAACATTTAGGGCATTACTTGTAAATTCTGTAACTCTGCAAAGAAAGGTTGTGTAGAGCTGGGAGATGTCTCATTTTAATCGGAAATTTGCGGGCTACAATCATGCCTCATTAAGAAAGGTTTGGGTTATTTTTTAGAGTTTCTAAAAAACTGGTTTTCAAAAACCGAGGTCTCCAGAGACCTTTGGGGAAAAACCATTGTGATATTCGGAATCAGTGTGATCGAGTACCTATAACCCACTAGGTTTGATGGAAAAAGCTTGGTGACCTGCCTTCGTCTTTTTTATTACTCTTTTGGTGTTATTTGGCTTGAGTCATTGTTATTACAGATCGGAGACCTTTGATGACTCTCAGTTTTCGTTAATAAACAGTTTTAGTCTAGAGAACACCCCTTTCAAGTTGGCTTGTGGCCAGTAAGCTCGTTCTCTGTAATTGCCATTATAAATCATCAGTGTTTTTTTCTTGATTTTCGGTTTCTCTGTCAGAAGAGCTTCGCACTTCGCATTCGCAACTCTCGCATAGTGTAATTGCTGTCTAGTTTTACTTAGATTTTGTCATGAACTTCGCGTGACTTTTCTGACACTGTACTACAAACTTTGCACTGAAAATAGCAATGCAAATATTGGTAATATTACGTTGTTTAACGGATTTTCTGCGTTCCATAGGGTTGCATTGTATGTTTTGGTTCTTTACAGAGAGAAATAAACAAAACACAATAGAGTGCTTAAAAGCATAAGGAGCAGCATCCTTTTGTGTAGGCTGAGCAGTAACGCCAGTCAGAATTTGAGTAGGAGTCTCAACTGATCATAACTTGTAATTTTGAAAAGCTAGAAACATTCCATAATATCATCGCTGATGACGTTTTGGGCGACTTTGGATAACCACCAACGGACAGTTGAGACATTAATAAATTTTTCAAAGATGTCGCTCTCATTTGGATATTTAGTTTTCCGAAGTAGCTAAGTTATTACTTTTTTCTCCGATAAGTTGTGTTAGGAAGAATTTCTTATTGAATGAATGTATTTTAAGTGTCCTAAATCTTTCAGGTGCTTTACTAATTGTTGTATTTTGATTAGTAATGCATTTAGATACAATCTGCGCTAAAAAAATATTCAGCACTATGTAAGATTTATTTCTTAATATAAATTAAGTAGAAATTCAATCTGGAAATTTTTAATTATCTTCCGCATAGAGGTTCCGATTAGCATGATTGACAACGAATGAAGTATTCATGAAGAAAAAGAATTCACTCTCTCTTTGTTTGACGGATCCTTCTGGGAGATCAAGCATGCATAGTGACCAAATGATGATCCTCTAATTACTCCTCCTTCTTCCTTAAAACCGCAAAATTCTAAATTGTATTGAACGTAGTTTATTTATTTTAGATAGATTAATTCATTTATTTTTTTTGATTGTGTGCGTTAACCTTTTCCCCCTCTCATAAATAGTTAATTAACTAGTGAAATTATCCAACCAGACATGTCGGAAGCAGAATCAAAAGGCAAAAAGGTAAATAGAAAGTTGATATTTTTAAACTCGTTTTTCACCCAGAAAAAAATAGCTAGAAATGCGTTTGAAGGCCATCAAGTTCAAGCTCATCAAGGATGTCTGTTCTTTGTCTCTTTTCCTCACAGATAATCAATAAGACTAATAAAGCAAATTCATCTTGATTTAGTATATTTATAGAGTGTAGCGTACCTAGAAGCATTCTCTTAGATATTTTGTGTACTGATTGCAAAACTGATAAAGGAGCTGTGGTAACTTTTGTAAACTAAAATTGACAATCTAGTATTTTCATGTATCTGTCTTCTAAGTTAATGAATGAATATTATCTGTCGTCCAAGGCAATCGATTTCATTTGAACGAAATCATGACATTGATACGTTTCATCCTGTCTTACTAAAACATTCATTTCTATATTTTTGTTCCAATTTCGTCGCTATAAAAGATCAAGTCAGAATATGGTAGTTTCAGAAGTTGAAAACTGAGTAGATTGCCAGGGCCGTAGTCAGAGGGAGGGGGAGGGGGTAATTGGGGATCGATCTCTCCCTTGACTTTTGAAAAAACGATTTTTTTCTACTAAATCCCGTCAGAAAAAGTTGCTAGTTGATAAGAATTCAAACTATCTCAGAAGGCAAAAACGTCGATTTTCCCTTCGCAAAAAGTCTGGCTACGGGCCTGAAGTTTGCTAGTATTTCATATTCCAAGAGTAATACTTTTTGCACAGAAAACATAAATCTGTTTTCTTTACTATTGATATGCGTTAGACGTATTCGATGAGCTATGATTGAAAATGTATTGCAGACGTTTCCTGTTTGTGTTTCTATTTTTATTAAAATTTTCTAATTGTTTTTTGTTTTCGTTTATTTTTACTTTTAGCGTACTCATGAAGATGACGAACCAGAACCGAGTAGAGGTAAAAAGAAACCGTCGGTAAAACCACCAAATAGAGGTCAACCAGAACCAGCGGACAAAGACGATGTTGAAGATGAATCTGGAGAGGGTGATGAGGATGATGACGAAGATGAAGAAGATTCTAGACCAACATCGGCGTCAGCAACCGTAAGTTATTTTTAATGATCTTAACATCTCTCTGTGAATAATATTTTGTATCTTTTAGAGTGGAGCAAAATCGAAACGAAATGGAAAACCATCGTCTACTGCTGCAGCAGCTAGTGGTGATGCCGAAACAACAGGCGCCGACGAAGAGTATGATGAAGGTAAGCAAAATGAGAAGATTTTAGTCTATTAGTTCATTCATACATTTATAAAAAGAGAGAGAGAGAGAGCACCAAAAAAAACGTTTCTAGTGTTGTGTGATAATTACAGATCTGTCATTATTAGTGAAATGCCACTTTATCTTTCTTTTGTTAATAATAATATGAATAAACTAGAGAATGATGTTCGAGTTTTATCAACGTGATTCGACTGATTATTCACTCAACAAACAAAATTTTAACTCCTTTGCAAAGATAATATGAGACTTTTACTTCAGTTTTAATATTAAATGATATTTTATTTGACAAATTTTGCTTGTAGGTAGAGAATCGATAATGGAATTTGTATTTTTTTCTTTTTAGATGATGATGAAGGAGACGAGGACGATGATTACAAGGATGACGCCGATCATAGTCCAGAAGAAGTAGACGAAAGTGACGATGGTATGTTGTTTATTTGTTGTTATCATTTTGATTGAAATCCATAGAGTTGAAAGAAGATAACTATAACATGTTTTGTTATTATTGAAGACAGATGTCATAATACGAAAATAGAACGCATTCCTATGTTGTCTCTAAACACCAGATATATACCTGTAAACACATGTATCCCCCTTATATATAAAGATATATTTATTGAGAGTATATATGAAATTTCATCTACAATCTGGTCTTATTATTCTTACATTAGACACTATATATCTGGCTAATTCGTATCACGACATCTCTGTCTTTGATCTCTTTATGCTGATAGATTCTAATAACAACTTTTGTTCACGATTAAGTTTCCTCCAGCTTTTTCTTGGATTTTCAAGTACTTCAGATTGCACTATAGGACGCCTTTTTACGAAGAAGAATCAGATCACTTTCATTTGGGAAAATATCGATAGTAGTATACTTGTTTACCTTCTTATATACGTTTATTTTTTGCTCGTTATTTGATATTAATAGATTCTCTGTTAATAGCAATAGCTTTGAGCATCTCATCTACCTATAAATTGATAAAGTGAATAGAAAATATAATTGTATGTTTATTGTACTTTGTGAATATGGTCTCTTTATTGTAAATCTCTCACTCCCATTCTAATCTAAATGTCCCTTTATATTACGTATCGCAGATTCTACTGATCGTATTTTAGTCTTATTTCCTAACTAGTAGACAATATTAACATAGTTAGAATGATCTCATTGAACATTCATTTAATTTCTTTTTTTTTACAAAAGACAAAATTATTGAAAAAAAATATTTATTTCATTAATACCGTTGTATATTTTTAAATATTGTCCTACGTTTAGATAGCTGTTAATTAATATTTATTTATAATATATAGTTCTATTATTTTTTTGTTTAGATGAAGGTGCTGTCGGTGGTGGTGACGACGATGATTCAAAAGGTGCCGGAGAGGATGATGATGATGATGACGAAGAAGCATAACAAAACAACAATATTAAACAGGAGAAAAACACACAACATTATACACAAATTTTTTATCATAGATAGTGAGATGAAAATTCATTCATTACCAAAGCAACAAAAAACAATATTTTCTCTTTTATTCTTTCTGTCTCTATCTCTCTCTCTTTCTCTCTGTCTGTATCAATTTATTATTATTATTTTTGCCTTTTTGTCTTTATGGGTCGTTCTTGTCATCTCCTATAATGATGACTACTAATACTACTACTACTACTACTTTGTGTTGTTGTTTCTATCAATGGTCACTGTTATGCAGTTTTGTTGTGTGTTAGATAGAATTTTTTTTCCTTATGATTTTATTCTTCGAGAATAAAATCATCATTTTACTTATTGGAAAGAAAACTAGGTGTGTACCTACACTTATTTTTCTAATTCTGTGTACAAAAAGTTTAATGTCTTTGTTCCTATATAAACAACTGGGAATATTAAAAAAATAAATTAAAAAAAACATTGTTTATCTGTTTGTTGTTGTTAAATGCTATTGTTTTCTTCATCAAACACACATTCAAATGTAACCATACGATCTCTCTCTTTTTTCTTTGTCACTGCTCTTCTTAGTCTGTCTGCTCTGTTCTGTTCTGTTTTCTTTTTTCATACATCCATTTGCTGTCTTCATATATCATGTAGAGAAAAAAAATTGAAAAATAAATTTGTGTTCAGAAAAAAAAAATTAAAAAAATTAATCATGATGGAAACACAAGTTGTTAAAAGTGATGCGATATAAATGTGTTTCAGATTGTAAAAGACAAAAAAAAACAACAACAATTGTATATTCGAAAACAAATTCGATAAAATTTTTCAAGAGTTTATAAATGAAATTGAACAGTTTTCTTGTATTTTCTTTACTTTTATTCTTTCTGTACAGTATAAGTCATAGTTAAGTTGATGATGTCAGTTTTCCGCCATCTTCTTTGGCTTTTTCACGATCTACTTAGAGTATACCAAAAGTAACGAGATTTGCAGATAAAACCTCACAGACTAGAGGAAATTAAGTTTTGAAAACTATAGCAAGTATTTGAGCTGCTTAGACATGATTACTCGCGCATAATAAATTTGTTTCAAAAAATTTGCTAAAACGTTTTTTCAAATCATCGTTGATTAAAAAATTGAGTATTTTGATTACAGCAGTGCATATGAACTATTTTGATCGGTTAATTTTCTTGGACATGGCCGACTAATACATAAAGTGGTAGAAGGCCATAAGTTCTAGATTTGACATACATAAATGGACTTCAGTTCTTCAAATTAGAAGGATTGCAAGAGAAGAATCTCTACCGACTACAGTTTGACACAACACAATATTTCATGCCTTTTCTCAAACTAATTAGCCAAATACTCTTAAAAACTAGACATATGGAAAGAGAGCAAATTTCTAATCACCAATATTGTATCAAAAATTCACTAAAACTATTTTTTTTTTATATAAGCAGTTTTATTTAAAAAAATATTCTTACGAGGGAAGGTCCCCAACTGATAAATCGCTTTTGAGCTCTAAGATAGTGGATAATAGGTAATCGAATATGCTGATTCAGAATATCGTATTCATTTGGGCAGTTAGGGACTTTCGATTTTGGCTTTGAAAAACCGGTTTCCTACGCCAGAAACCCTTTTTGGGCAAACAATTTTTCTCATACGTCCATATGAAAAAGCATGCCGAGAAACCTATAAAAAGCATTTTTTGACATCTTTTCGACGCTTCTCGAAACATCTGGAGGCCCAGCACTGACCCACGGAAAAACTGTTTGAGGCTTTTAGGCCTCCAAATCTTTCGAGAAGCGTCGAAAAGATGTCAAAAAATGCTTTTTATAGGTTTCTCGGCATGCTCTTCCATGTGAACGGATGAGAAAAATTGTTTGCCCAAAAAGGGTTCCTGGCGTAGGAAACCGGTTTTTCAAGGTCAAAATCGAAAGTCCCTAACTGCCCAAATGAATACGATATTCTGAATCAGCATATTCGACTACCTATTATCCACTATCTTAGAGCTCGAAAGCGATTTATCAGTTGGGGACCTTCCCTCGTTAGACGTTATGCCACCCAAAGCGACAAAAGCCATTACAGAGGTGAGCAAACGCTTCCGTTGTTACATACCAGAGACCAATCAAAAAAAGAAAAGAGAAGAGAGTAGAGATGAGTAAAATGAAAAAAAACAAAAAAACAAAGAGAAACAAACAGTTTTTTGAAGATGTTGATACAGAGTAGCTATTAAAGTAATGATCAAAGGAACAGCAGCAACGATGGGAGGGTGACTAGTGTGTGTGTGATACTGAGGGAGGATAAAGTAGACAATATAAAAGCAAGCTCGGGAGGCAGCAAAACACTAACTATGTTATTATGACATAGAGTTGGTGCTAAGATAAAAATGAATACCATAAAGAATAGGAAGAGTAGGAAATAGTCTTTACTACCCACAAAATCAAAAACGCTTTGTACATTTAATGTATTCAACAACAGCCCTATAAACAAATCGCATGTCATCAGTGTGAAGTGGGCATCGCAGAAGCATGAGAAGCAGGAGATCCATATTTATAGTGCCAAAATATAAAAAATAAAAAATACTTATCAAGGTGGAAGAGCAAAGATTATCAGATAGTGTTTCGAACATCAAAAGTCATTATGATAATGTTCAATCGTATATTCACAAAGCTGTTTTTTAGTATCTTGTATCAAAACGTATCTAAATATTTTATATTCACCGTATTCTACGGGTCCAATACTACGTGGTTTTCATGTGTTCTATCTAATTCATATGCTTAATAAATCAAACGACCTCTAATCATTACATTGAGTGCTGTAACAAAATTGATGAATTTTTCAATCAAAGATGATTCGATAAAAACTTTCAGCAAATGTTTTGAAACAAATTTATTGTGCGTGAGTAATCATGTCTACTAGCTCAAATACTTGCTGAAGTGAAAATTTGATTATCTCTAGTCTGTGAGATTTTATCTGTAAATCTCGTTACTTTTGGTATGCCCTAAGTATAAGAAGACAATGTTTTGATAAACCTTCTAGAAATATTATCATAGGTATCGAATGGATTGTGTAATTAAAAATATATTCAACTAGTTTGATAACGGCTTGGTCAGCTAACTGTCACCCTCAGCTACGGTGGGTTGACCGATATGTTTTCTCTCTGATCAGCCTTAAAAGCACGTCACTAGATGCAGTTTTTCACGCTGATCATAAATATGAGCTTTAAATTCAACTAAAATTAAATCAAAAACCTTGATGATTTTTAATTCTAATTTCCTGACCTACTTTGTTTTATTGCAAAAAGTTCAAAAAGTACACTATTCGATAGAGAATTAAATTGTCAACAAGATCGTCTTCAAAAAATCCGTTTTTTGACGCGCTTTGTCGAAATGATAATGGACCTTTTTTTGAAGCAATTTTATGCAAACTAAAAACGCTTTTCTTACTGTTTTTTTTCTTCAGCTCAGTCGGATAGAAGACACTCGATTGTATATGTTTTCGTGCAAAAATAATTCACAAAAGCACTTTCATCGGTCAAAGTAACAACGAAGAAACTCGCCGGAAATGAAAGACTAAAAATGGTATAATTTTGTTACGAAGGTGATCTTATTCTTTTTATTCGACTAGAGTGTGTTTAAATAAAACTAAATACAACTTCTGGAAGCCCGAAATCCGAATTTTTATATGAAGTGCTAGTATTGGTGTCTGACTTCGGAGGATTCTAAAATGATTCTAAGACCGAAGAAAAATGCTCTTTTCTGTAATTTCGTTACGACATCCATTTTTCGCTACAACTTTTGATCCATTCAACCAATCAAGTTCAAAATTCTTTAGAAAATATACTGGCTCAAGTTAAATTTATAAAAATATTCTGAACCTTATCTGTTTCTTTTTTTTTAATCAATAGACGGTACAAGTTACTATCAGTATAAATGACTTCAAAAGGGAGTTAGTAGTTTCAGTGACAGGATGTTGAGTCACTTGCATCTGTATCCAAGTGATACCTTCCGGTTTCGTTCGCTCATATGTCGATCGCTAGAGGGTATCGAGCTAGTAAAAAGCCAAAAAGAATTTTCTCCCATGACTCTTGAAGGCCCAGTTTTCCAGAAACCCTGAAAGATAACCAAAACCTTTGTTAATGAGCCAAGATTGTAGCCCGCAAATTTCTGATTAAAACGAGACATTTCCCAGCTCTAAAAGATCTTTCTTTGCAAAGCTAGAATTTGCAAGAAAAACCCTAAATTAATTTCTTATTTCTGTAGCTTTGAGCTGACAATGAACATTTCAGGGCTTTTGTTGTAAATTCTATAACTTTGCAAAGAAAGATCTTGTAGAACTGGGAGATGTCTCATTTTAATCAAACATTTGCGGGTTACAATTATGCCTCAATAAGAAAGGTTTTTGATTACTTTTTAAAGTTGCTGAAAAACTGTTTTTCCAGAAAACTGGGGCTTCAATAGGCTTTTTACTAGTTCGATACCCTCTATCGATCGACGTATAAATGAACGAAATCGGAAGGTGTCACTTGAATAGGTCTCTTCATAAGAGACTAATAACAGTTACTGATTTCGTACTCTGAATGATCGTCTTAATTTTGTAGATTATGATGTTATAACCATCGGACGTTTCTTTCTTATAAGGATCAATTGTGTCACGTGATTCTAGAGCATCTCCTTCTATATCTTCATCAAATGTTTTACTTGGAAACAAATTGAAACCATCTTGTTTAAACAAATCTTTGGAGACATCAAGTTTTGACTCTGGTATTCGGTTTTTCCTTCGTAGTTACTATATTTAGCCAAATAAACTGTATCTGACCGTAGATGTTTTGGAGTGTTATCTTTCATGTGAAAGTCTGTGTAGCTGATGGTGGTCATGAAACACCGTCAATCTTACCTTTTCCTTATATATACAGCTTTCCTTCATTATTTACTTCTTTTCTGTTCTGTTTGTGTCTTTAAAAAATGGAACCACGAATATAATCACAACATCCAAAGAAAATTTCATTGTTTGATTAGAGTTAATATAATCGAATATGGTAATTTCCACGTTCAACAAGAAATTTTCTATTTAATATACACACATTATGTACAATAGCCAGCTCTGATGTTTCTCTTTGAGAATTAATTTTTTCCATTCTTTTTACTCGCTAATATTTTTTTCCAATCGTTAATAAATGCCCTTGTATGATATGAGGCATGGATGAGAGAGATAGTGTCGCGTACAGGGATGAGATTCTTTCTGAAAACCGTCTTAAGATTGGGCAAAATATCTGAAAATTTTACGGTTAATAACGTTCAAATTTCACAGACAGCCTTTTGTTTTATTTGCTTTGCATCAAATGAATCTGTTTCCTAAATCATATTTTTTTTAATTCATGCTGTTTTTTTGGTTAAATTTACTCTCTCTAACCACCCATATTGAAATGTGCTCTCTGAGTCTGGCATAATCCCAAACTGTGCAAAATTAGTGTTCGCCATTAAACATCAAACATATGTCAGGACTATAACCTCGATGTCTTGAAAAAGAACAATTTGTAGTTTGAAAACTACTATTTGTCATAGAAAGATTATAGTTGACTAAAAATTTTAATGACTGTATACAGTTGTTGTCCCTTTGTGATCATACACTCGTCACCTTTTTCTGTTTGTTTATATAATATAGTTTTATTTTAATTTGTTTTGGGCCACAAAATCAATACCTCTCGTTTTTTCTATTGGTTTAGTGTCACAAATCTCATGAAAAACATTTTTAAGGAAAGGAGGCGGCACTCTAGTTAATGAAGAGCGTCTCCCTACATTTACAGCCTGCCCGATGGAATGTATGGATAAGAGCTTTTTGACTTTATAAATATCTAAAACAAATTCCAGTTTTAATCTGAAAGCCCGGCAGATTTCTCCTCTCAGAAAACAGCTGGAGAGCTCGGGATGCTTTTAAAATATAAAATGAAGTTATAGTAATGACGTAGTAGAGCCGGATTTTTCAGTTTTTGTTCGTTTTATTTTTCGAAGGATTTCATCTAAAAAGTTCGAAAACGACGCAAAAACTGGCCTATGATTTTCAACAACATAAAAGAATGACAACCCAAATCAAAAATTAGACTCTATTACGTTGTTCCCATATGTCTTAGCTTCAATTTAGGATCAACCCAAGCTCTCTAGCGCTTAATTTGACGCTTAAATCTTCCCGACAGTGTTTATCAAAAAAAAAGTTTAGGAAAAAAGTCGCTTTTGAGGTATAGTGGCGCTAGTGTCTAGTGAACGACACGGGCTCTTAATAAAACTGGCATAACTTTTGATCAATGCATTGCTTGGTGCTGGGAGATGTCTCATTTTAACCACAAATATTTACTCTACGAATTGGAGTCCTTAGAATCCTTTGTTATTCCGACATTTCATTGAAATACCAGAATTTCAGAAAAATCGGATTTTTAGAGCGTTTAGAAGATTTGTTCAAAATCCTCCACAAGCCTTTTATATTGGCACAAATAGTACCTGGGGCTGTTCAGTCATGCGCTTAGCTCAATATGGACCTTCTATGAAAAAATCTATATTTCTGGCCGGGGAGGGAAGGGGCTTAAAAGGCTAAAAAATGCCACAGATAAATTTTTCTCCGAACTATTTTCTTTAAATCGAACTAGCCATCTCGATAGTCCCTATAATAGATCATCAGCTGTGTTTATAGCTTCAAAATGCTTTACCTAAAGAATGAATGAAACGTGGACGATTTTCGGAAAACTATTGATGCTCTTTTTGAAAAGTCACGCAGCTTTAACACTTTCTACGTATTATATTTTTTCCACTTTTCAATATCGCGCATATTCGGCATACAGTCCTTTACTAATGGTGCTAAAATCTTAATTTGAAAAGTGTTTTCCATCGATTTACGCTAGTCCGAGGACGCTATTAATCATGGTTCGCTGGGCTCAGTTTTGTTGGGACATCCGGTCGAAAGAATCTTTTTTCAGAAATGGTACAAAATCCCTCAAATACTTGGGTAGCGTTGGAAGCCACTGGTTAACGAGAATGAAATTGTTGATGTTGTTCAAGATCATGATGATGCTCGTACGAGACTTTCGTCTTCGTTTTATAATTCTTTCATTTCTTTTTCTAATCGAGCAATGGATCGTAATAATACACTGTGCAGCATCATTTCGAGTCTACCGTTTATATTAAACAATAGAATAGTAACACTATTTTTGTCTTTTTCAACAAAATTTATAACGTTAAATATTATTTGCTTTATTTTTTTTTTTTAAAGAGGTGTCGACGCGGCATTTTAAATAAATCAACAATGAAAAATATAACCATGAATCTGTTAATAATCATTTTTTCTTTAGAAAGAAGAATATCTTGATAGTGATGGATAAAATGATCTCATTCTTATTCATAAAGCTCAATAATCTACAAGATAAGCACGTTACTTCAATTTTATTTTATCTATTGCATATTAAACCATTACATTTAAAAAAACCATGTTTTTGTAGACGAAACTTTGAAATAGTAATATATCTTGTACCACCATGGTCCAAAAATCATTTCCAATACTGTCACAAGATAGAGCATGGCCAATTACCTATGTCTCCATTCATTTCTGGTGTTTTTCAACATAATGATGATGCTAAGATCCTGGAAGTTTCAGCAAAATTCAGTCTCCAACGAACCATGATAAATAGCGTCCTCGGACTTGCGTAAACTCCCAAGCAAATAAAACTTATTGAGTATTGGACAATCTTACCTAAGTGACCCAATCCAATACCCAATATACCTAGATACAAGTAAAAAGACAGTATTGAGTATTGGACAACCCAAGCTAATTAACTGAATAAAGTAGTCGAGATATCTAAATAATCCAAAATCTTACTCGATTCTGGATATTAGATTTACCACATGCACAAGCAAGAAATCTTGTGAAGTATCTAGATATTTTGTTGTGGTATTGTGTAATTCCACTATCTAGATACAGGTGTCACTTTTATTGGGTTATCGAGATATATTGGGCATGATATTGCCCAATACCACAATAAAATATCTAGATATCTTCCTATACGGTTTTTTGCTCGGGCTGATAGAAAACGTTTTGGATTATCTAGCCACGACAATAAAGTAGCAGCTGTTTATAAAAAAAAATTAAACAGCTATCGTTAGGTACACTACGTGCAAGTGGCAATTTGAGACCGGTTTTGGTACAGAAACAGTGCGTGCACTCAAGTCTAGTTTATCGAATGGCGAAAATAGCAAGTCGGTATGTACTTCCATTCAAACGTTATTCGAAAAGTTGTCACATACTTTCTTTTTTAAAACGGATAGTAGGAAAAATGTTTAGTTCTGATGCCAAAAAATTCAATTGTCTTAGCAAAAATTATCAGAAGAGCAGAATCTGCCAGCAAAATGGTTATGAGAGGTTAGTTGTACTAAATATCCAGTACGTCTTAAATAAGATTTGATCAGTTTTCCTTGTAGTCCGATGGTTGGATAGATTTTTCATTTATAGCGTCAAAATATCGTTCTGAAAATTCATTTTGATCACGGGGCACACACACGACATTTTCTGAAAATCTTTTGAAATTTGACTACCAGTTCAAAATCGTATTTTGAAGAGTGGCTATTAGTGATCATTCATATACCTTGATGAAATTCTTCTTGTCTTTTAGTCTAAATACCTGCAGATATCCCTCGTAAAAATCTTCATTCCATTCATTTTCATAATCAGACACAATTTGCAACAACGATCATTGTTACAATGAACAACTAATTTTGAAACCAAAGAAGCTTTTCTTACAGTACTGTAATCGTCGACTACCATAACACTATGGAAAACATCATTAGCTACCTGAAAATGAATGAAACAATTTAGTATGTAAAAGAACTTCAACTAGACAAAGTCAGAAAGAAAAAGACGTTGTGATATGGAGTCTGGGTTGTTAGTCAGTCATTGTCAGTTAGTTGCACAGTCGATAACAGCTTAATGTTGCCATAAACCGCATTGTTTTATTTCTCTAACAAGAAGACCTATCCAAGTGATACCTTTTGATTTCGTTCGTTCATACGTCGATCGATAGAGGGTATCGAGCTAGTAAAAGGTCTAAAAGGATTTTCCCCCATGACTCTTGAAGACCCGGTTTTCTGGAAAAACAGTTTTCAGAAACTCTAAAAGATAACCAAAACCTTTGTTAATGAGGCAGGATTGTAGTCCGCAAATTTCTGATTAAAATGAGACATCTCCCAGCTCTACACGACCTTCTTTGCTAAGTTATAGAATTTACAAGAAAAATTTACAAGGTTTTAGTTATTTTGCAGAGCTACTGAAAAACTGTTTTTCCAGAAAACAGTCATGAGGGAAAGTGCTTGTAGGCTTTTTACTAGCTCGATACCCTCTATCGATCGACGTATGAACGAGCGAAATCGGAAGGTATCACTTGGATAGGTTTCGTCGTGGGTTACACAATAGCTGTATAGTAGGATTCATCAGGGCATAAAGCTGGAATCCATATCTTTAAAAGAATAATGAGTTCAAAAAAATGTTCAACATGGACGTGCTTTTTACTCCACGTGATTTTCTAAGCTGAGAAAAAAGCATATAACATTTTTCTAGCGAGTTATCCGAAGAGGGAAGTTCAGTAAAATGCGTGCTGCAGTCACATCCAAGCTCTAATTTTGATGATACTTTCATCGAATGTTCTTCTATATATTAGCTGTTAACGATGTTAGAATAAATTAGCACAAACACTCCTTTGTCAAATTATAGGTTTTCCCAACACCCTTGGTTTCTCAGGTAAAATCTATTTTTCTCAGCTCAGAAAAACTTTTATTTAAAACTAATGTGATATTTGGAATCAGCATCAAAAACTGCATCAAATAATGTATAATATGAAGCATTTTTTTACAGAAAGTTTCCGATTAAACTGAATTGTAGCGTAGAAGCATGACTGCAGCAAATTTTGCATGGATATTTGAATGTTCGTTTTAGCAGCGAGACGAAAGTCTATAAACACATGTTTTATGGGTTTTCGGATATGCTCTTGCCAATGGTGAGATTTTCGACATCCAAAAATATTTTTCTATGAATTTTCTAGAGATCCGGTCTTCCGAAAACCCAGAAAAAATTATTTTTGGATTTCAAAAATCTCACCATTGGGAAGAGCATATTCGAAAACGTATAAAAAGTATGTTTACAGACTTATCTACCACTTCTACAGCATATGTCCATGTGCCTATTCAAAAGTGCCCACTGTACATGGGAAAAGAAAATAACGAAGAATATCAGTTCTCTTTACTTTAAACCAAATCAATTACTGTATATCTCAAATTTTCTAGCGAGATCCCATGACATTTTTTAAGAGTTTATTCATATTCTCAGACATTTTATCAATTACAAGTTATTAACACCTTTTTTATTTCAACTTTTACTCAACCTTTTGCTTTCTTCAAGACTTTAAGTGCATGTTATTTTCCAATGTAACATTATTAAAATAATGACTGATACTGACGAAGATCGAAAACAAATCGACCATTTATTCTGCAACTAACCTGGAAAATTTTACTCAATGTGTCAAAGAGACTGAGAATTGAAACTTTAGGAGATAGGAGTGCCGAATAAGTCTCTCTATAACTATTAATAGTATCAAAACTTCCACTGAATGTTTTCAGATAGTTTTCTCGAAATCATTTTTGATCAAAGTTGACTGAAATTTATCTTTTCAATATTTTCAGTAATAAATTTCATTAATTTACTTTCGAATGAGACATTTTCTTAAAAATTTGTCAAACATCTCTTCAACATACTACCTACACACACCAAATGAAAATTTAACTTTTTTGAATGTGTTTGCTTTCGACACTAATTTGTATGTTTTCGCGAGAGAGGTTTTATTCTATATGATCGTAGACTAATAATTGTATGAACTAGCATTGAATGTTTATCTACAGTAGCTAACGAGAAAGAAAAAAAACGATACTGCCGATTTTTAAAATTTCAAATAATTTGTTTTTTATTCTAGGGTAAGATAGAGATTTATATTCTGAGCGAAGTTTTCGCATCCGAAAACTATTTTTTTAAACAATGTTGAATATAGTGTAATATACCGTGAAAATCCACAGTGGAGAATCCGAGTTCAAAAAGTGTCGGGACCCCGACAAGAACTTTGCGCCGTACAACGTAACTCGTCGCACTGATTTCGAATATGTAAAAATCTGGAGGGTTGCTTCTCTAGAAAAAAACCATCAAGTTTTGATATGTTGTTCGTTTACGAAGTTACAAAACCAGAAAGAGCAGTCGCCTCTTATTTTAAAGGATTTTTCTAGCTCTCCCTGAGAATTGTACTCATTGTCAGCTTCAAGGAAATCAACAACAAGATAGATTAAGTGCAGAATGAGTGCGATATATCGGTGAAAGATACAAAATGTTTGTGTTCACCGACACAATAATTCAATGTGTTTGTCTCGTTTTCGCGCTCCCTCTATGTTCAACGATGGAATGAACATGTGGCAGTCAACGCAGAAAACTGTTACACTCATGCTGACGTTATAATAATGATATTGGTAAGAAATTTTGAATAATTTTCTCAACGTTACCTTTATTCTTCATCAAAATGACTTTATCCCACTTGAGTCAAACTTGCTAGAAAGGTGGTCAATATTGTTGATGAGCTGTTGAAAAACGTTTGGCTCGAGCCAAAATCTAGATTACGACTCTCGGTTGTACGTTGCAAAAAGCACGAAAGCGTAACATAAGTGCTTAATACTTTGTTACGTTTTGCTTCTAGATTAGTGATAATTGCAATTGTTTGTTGATTGTGATAAAGCCGTGCAAACAAATTAACGTATCGAGTTAAATTCGCAGTTTTATTGTAGATACCCTAATATCTTTCAGTTTTTCGCTCTCATATAACTATTAAATAGTAAAGTATTTATGGTTTTTGTTCTTTCTCCTTGAATTATCGAGCCCATATCTAAGATAAGATTCGCTGCTGAATTATCAACCACTATAGCGTTAACTCGTGTTTTCATTTCATTAATTTTGATGACTAAACTCACGCTTTCATGCCTTATGAATGTTGTTATCATCACCTAATGGGATCGGCCCAAGGAATCGTTGTTCGCTTAAATTCTAACGTAAACTCGCTCTCTTCAGTATTACAGAATAAATGAGTTAGTTTCTGATTAGGAACGTTCTTGTCGTAATTGTTTTATTGTTTTGTAATTAATGGTGTAGTAGTACCAATATCCATCGTAGCTCGGACATTCTTCTCATAGATGATTGTATTGATGTAAATTAATAATAGATGTTGTTGTCATTATTTATCTCCATTAACAGTCTTTTTGCTGACCACAATCTCGACGAAGTGCCTGAGTTTTGGCATCGATAATACACTTGTTGTTTTGTTGATGGTAATTGAATTAGAAAGATGTTGTTGTTGTTCTTGAATAATACTGAGGATGTAACAACTGATGCCTTGCTACTAATCGGAGCATACTCAAACCGGTATTAGAATAAGTAGGACTCATGATAACAAAATCAACCCAAGTTCTCTTCGATAGAAGACTCTCTCTTGTAGATTCTTAACACCAGTGAACATCCACTGGTTTAACTCTAAATCATATTTTAAAACCAAACAACAGGGAAGAGATATGCAACACATTAAGAAAAAACAAACTAGCGAAAAGAAGTAAATAGATAGTTAGACGGATTCAAATGCATCCGTTACAACACACCTCTTATGTACTCGTGTGTACTCGACCACAAATGGACACGCTCGATTGTGTTTGGAAAAGCGAGCGAAGATGATAGAAAACGAATGTGCT
This sequence comes from Didymodactylos carnosus, assembly GCA_905250885.1. Classification (NCBI taxonomy): domain Eukaryota; kingdom Metazoa; phylum Rotifera; class Eurotatoria; order Philodinida; family Philodinidae; genus Didymodactylos; species Didymodactylos carnosus. The sequence goes on along the minus strand of CAJNOQ010003331.1, from coordinate 895 downwards.
CGAGACTCTCATAACGTGTAAACAATTCATCAAAGAAGTGGTGGAGTGTTGTTAAACATTATGCATTAGGCAAAAGAAAACAAAATTTTTTTCCTGCTTGATTAACTTAAAACAATTTTTCTAACCACTTATCCTGCTCAAAAAGCAGAAGCAACACTTTCTACTATATCTGTATCGCATAAATTTCTCTCAGCTTCGCGTCGTCAATTTGTTATGTTCGGTTTTTTATCTGGCGGTGTCAGAAGTGCACATTGCACTTTGAAGAAAACTTATGTTGATGTCGGTTGGATTTCTATCCAAGAAGTCTTTGTTACCCAAATCTAGACTGAAGAGTTTTGTTCTTGTTCTCTTTCTCGTTGTTAACTTTTCTTTAAAGAGGATAGTCGCATTGCTAACGTCCCTTGGTATCATCAATAATCTCTGCTAATTGAGTGGTTCTCGAATGGCACGACATAAGTCCTGATTGGTTGAAAAGCACCATTTTTCCGCGTTCTGCCACTAATACCAAGAGCTATAGCTTTGTACCAGTCAACTTTTACAAAATATTCTTCAGTCTAGATTTGGGTAACAAAGACTTCTTGAATAGAAATTCAGCCGACATCAACATAAGTTTTCTTCAAAATGCAATGTACGCTTCTGACACCGCCAGATAAAAAACCGAACATAACAAATTGACGACGCGAAGCTGAGAGAAATTTATGCGATACAGATATAGTAGAAAGTGTTGCTTCTGCTTTTTGAGCAGGATAAGTGGTTAGAAAAATTGTTTTAAGTTAATTGTTAAAAGTTAAAGCTTTGAGCCGACAAGGGGCCGTTTTTTATAAATTCTATAACTTTGCAAAGAAAGGTCATGTAGAGATGGGAGATGTCTCATTTTGATCAGAATTTCGTGGGC
>CAJNOQ010003330.1:0-20605 GCA_905250885.1 Didymodactylos carnosus | reverse complement strand
CGAGTTTGAATGACTCGTCAACAAATGGTTCGTATGAAAGATAGTTATTCATTATTAGTGAATTTGTTGTCGTTGCCATTGCCGAATTGATTAAAGCACCACTCGTCGTCATAGACGCATCAGATATTTAACTTTAATCTCATCTCTCATGATAATATATATAAAATAGAAATTTCTAAAAGAAAAGAATAAAAACGAACTAGCTTTAAAAAAATTGATCAATTTATTCTTTTCCTCTTTTATACGTGTGACGGCGGCCATTTTTGATGGGAAAAATTGACGGCTAGCGGGAAACAACCGGCTACGTTTACGCTACAAAAGTTAACTCACGAGGGAACATATGTAAGTGCCCCCTCGCTTTTTCAACGAAACCTAGTGGGTTATAGGTTATCGATGATGCTGATTCCGAATATAAATATGAGAGCTGCCCTTAGGGCTCCGAAGACCCGTTTTTCCGGAAAACCAGTTTTTCAGAAACTCTGAAAAACACCCAAAGCTTTTCTTAATAATCCATACTTGTGGCCCGCACATTTCTGATTAAAACGAGACCTCCCCCAGCTCTACATGACCTTTCTTTGCAAAGTTATAGAATTTACGAGAAAAGCCCTAAATATTCATTGTCAACTCAAAGCTACAGAAATAAGAAGAAATTAATTTAGGGCTCTTCGTGTAAATTCTATAACTTTGCAAAGAAAGGTCATGTAGAGCTGGGAGAGGTCTCATTTTAATCAGAAATGTGCGGGCTACAAGCATGGCTTATTAAGAAAAGCTTTGGGTGTTTTTCAGAGTTTCTGAAAAACTAGTTTTACAGAAAACCGAATCTTCGAAGCCTTAAGGGTAGCTCTCATATTCATATTCGGAATCAGCATCATCGATAACCTATAACCCACTAGGTTTCGTTCAAAAAGCGAGGGGACACTTACATATGTTCCCTCGTTAGATGTTTTTCATAAATCAAATAATACCTTTAATAAGTCGTTTGAACAATCCACGAAATAAAAATGATAGTAATGGTCCAGCTAGATCCAATCGTTTATTTCCTAAATGATCTCGATCATCGAGTTCACGTCTGCCAAGAGCAGCTGACAATAAACGATGTACCATATAGCCAAGAAAATAAACTTTTTTTGTCTCACAATGTTGTGTAATGCCGATGTGTGGCAACATTTCTTTTTGAAGGATATCTTTTGCATAGCGAATGCGTTTTTCACGTGGTACACCGGCGTGACTCCCACGAGCGCCAATAAAATCTAATGCTAATTTATCATCTTGAATTACAAATGCTTCATCTAACGAAGGTTTTACCTAAACGAAAGGGAACTGTAGGCTGTTGTTCAGTTAACGTAAGCAAGAATTAAAAAGTTAAAGTAAACGTTCTATTTTGCTTTGATGTTCTAAAATAATCAAATAATAACTTTATTTGAGCGAGAAAGTCTGAGAAAACCTAGATTCGACTGGTGGTATGTTACATTTTTACCCAAAATAAGTCGTATATTCGCGGTCGTCATGCAAAAATAAATCAAAAGAGTAGCTTCTTCGCATCTTCGAAGAGAAAAAACAAAAATGTGAGTTAGAGGAAAACGTCTTTCACTCAACACTTATACGAAATTTTTTCCGAAAAACTAGCAGAAATTCAAATATCTCTAGAAAAATGCTTGATCAAAAATATCGTCTTATCCTCGATACAGATAAATCTTGTTTGAATTAAAGTAAGCAGTTTAGTAATCTTCTTTCTCAGCTTTAATCTAAGGCTATGTGTATTGGATATAAACACTTGTTCAACAGGGAACTTCACCTTTACGCACCTAAAATCTAGGCTGTTTTTCTAGGCTCAAGTTAACAACAACTTACTTTTTCCATCATTTCCATATCATCAAAATCATAAATAATGTGTTCTAGAACATCTCGATCTGATACGTGTCCAAGTGCTCGAAATACGATCATAATTGGAATTTCACGATTGATATATGGTAATATGCCAACAATTGGTTGACCAATAGCACTTTTCCGACCACCCTTAAACAAACAAATAAAATTTTACACATTGAATAACGTAAAAACCTTGTCAGGACAGCCTCTCACGGGGCTAAAATTGTGAAACTCCTCAAAAATTGTTGAATAGTTTAAGACGATGTGGCCACCAGGGGGAGGTTAAAAAAATGGCCAAATCAAGGGCTTTCGAGTACAAATTTCAACTTCTCTTTCTTTCGGAGATACAGAAGTTCTACAAAACATTCTTGTCTAACACTCTGTGACCGTATTCCTCAAACAAGAGTACGGTGTGTAAAAGTGTCAGTTTATTTTCAATATTCGAGACACGTAGCAGTCATGTATCATGAAAATACATCCCTAACTCTATGGCTCGGATTCGAACACAAATACTTCGAATTTCAAAGCGAACATAGTTCCAACTGAATCACTTTACAACATCCACGGTACAGATGAACTAGTACACAATGAATCGTTTGAAAGTGACTCTGAATCAATTTTGATAAAATTTTGCATGCTCTCAGTCCAAGAAAGGCAATATTTGAAGTATTGTATCAGTGCTTTGATCAACTCTTCATAGATCATCATTGAGCATGGCCTTTTTTTCTGGAGTGATTAGAACATGATCGAGCATTCGTTTCGAAGGCAAATTTTAAATAAACTAACCTGTCCACCTTTAGCCATCAAGTTAACCCATAATGTACTTGTTGGACGACTAGAATTTTCTAATACCGATCGAACTTCACATTTGTAAGCAAACTTGGAATCTTTCATTGAAAATACATAAACTAGAAAAGAGAAATAACCAATATGAATAAAGTACTATGTCTGCCTGAGCTCACTCTCACCGGTATTTGTTGCCATTTTTTCTTGGGCAATAAGTACTTTTTCCGACCCGTTAATAATAAAATAGCCGCCAGGATCTAACGGACATTCATTTAATTCTGTTAGATCTCGATCCGACATATCTGACAGCAGGCAATAGGCTGAACGTAACATAATCGGAATATCACCAATATAAACTTTATCACTTTTTGTTTCTTTTGGTGTTTCATTTTCTTTCATGACAGTTTTTTTCAAATCAACATATAATGGTGCAGCATAAGTCAAATTACGTAAACGAGCTTCATTTGGCCACAAATAAACGCTTCCTAAACAGAAGAGAGATATATCAGAAAGGAATATCGTTGTACTCACATGCTGAAACGTACTAGTCTAGCAGAATACTCAAGTAGTCACGAATCTTTCGAAGAGGAAAACTACAAACAGCAAAAAGTTCTTTCGTCCTGTGGTCTAATTCAACATTTTTCCGATTTTAGGTTACTAAGGTCCAACTTCTAGCTGCAGGCTTGTACTGATAAATAAGCAGCTTTAGCTCTATCCTAGTTATAATTTATGATTTGTCTTCTCTTCTGCAAAACTAATGTTTTCTTACCTTCATTTGTTGTATGAGTTGGCTTTGATAAATAAATTTGTTCAAATTTAATGTTGTATTTTGGCGGTGTCTCTTTACTACCGGTCATGTACTGAGCTTGTGCTTGCAATTCGATTGCTCGAGAATCTTCAACAATTCGTTGAACGGACATTTGAATAAATTCATCGAATGAATCGAGCTGTTGTCGAACAAGACCCTTTTCATCAAAATAAGATGATATAACGGTCCAACAAGCTTCTTGCCACAAGTCTGATGTAATATCACCATCTTCATCAATATCATCTTTCGCACCAAAAAATTCTAAAACATAAGAAGACATCATATTAAAACATGTATCGAACGATAAACAGATTTGCAGCCTACTTAACAGATGAAAATATGCGTAGGAAAAATAAATTGATTCCAGGAATAGAAGCTTTGAGTAAAACTCGCAGTTAGCATAATAATAATAGAACGGCTACAAATACCTGATAGTTTTTTTTTTAAAACGATAGTTTTTATTTTTTGTTGTTATTCCTATTTGTCTATGTTGTGTTTCTTCAGATAGTCAAGTACAATGCTTTACGATTTCTGACTATCTGTGATGCTTATTTCAGCTGACTAATAAATATAGATTAAACTAAACTAAATACCTCATAAAGGTCTTTTTAATACTTTCAAATAGAGCTTTTAAAAAGAACAGAAATGCCTGATTGTCAACTTAGCTACACATTTCTAAACTATGGAAACATCGCTATTATCATTTACATCCAAGAGAGTTCAAGAACTACTGCACTACTCAGAGAAACTGCATATAGGATAATTTTTCATATCAAACAAAGGCGCTGTAATGACTCTTAACAGATAATCTTCACTTGAACAGATAGAGTCTTTTTTTTTCTGATTTCTTTTTTTGTAATACCTCTTTGAGATTGATCGTTGTCTGAGGAATACATATTTTAAAATATTTACAAGTCTGTTTTCGGCCTCAGATAGAACAACATGTGCAATCTTGTTACCTTGTAGTTATAGCAAAATAGATAGAAAATTGCCATTTTGTTTTGCATGGCTTTTGAACTTCATGCATAACTCTATACCGTATCAGTCATGTTAAGAAAACGTTGTATTTTGTAATTTCTTGATAAAATATTAATTATCCAAATGAAATATGAAGCGCAAATTTGCCGACCGAAAGTTACAATCTGCATGAACGGAGAGAACAATACTCAAATTTTGGTTCGATTAATTTATCACCAATAAATAGATGAACTATACTAGAGAATAATATAAATATCTCTCATGAGAGACGAAGAAATAAAAAGAAAAAAATACAAAATGAACAAATAATACAAACAAGTGTAGGCAGGTTTAACGATAAAACGATCACTTTCATCATCAAATATCCAATTTATGACGACATAAAAACTGTCTGACATTGGAGAATATCGTATAACGGTACACTAGTTAGAAATTTTCTTGAACAAAAATCTTTCTGATTATAACTGAATGTAAACAAATAAAATAAGTTCAAAAATCGATTTCATACCAGATTCAATCGTTCTACATATTTTCTGCAACCTGATAATTCATTATAGTTTTACTAAATTTATTTAATTTCTGTTTTATTTTTAGATTTCTTTCTCATAAACATGTTTTCTCGTACAGCTGTGGTCTGTCAACTTCTTCATCAATTTCATCAACCATCTCGATCATTTTCAATGAAAAACTTGAAAACTTCATTCAACAGTGAAACAGTGACAAATATTTTCAAAAATAATTGGAGAAGCTTAGCATCAATCACACAACCAGTTAAAAGAAAATTTTGTAAGTTTGATTTTGAAAATAAAGTAAGAGATATATGGTAATAATAATTTATTTAATTACCGGTGGGTGAGAGATCATCAAAGGTTTAACCTGTAAAATGATAACTCCTGCTGAGATCTAGACGTATATAAAAAAAGTGTAACAAGAAATAAAGTAAAGAAAAACGAAATCAAAGAGATACAAAATAAACAAAAGAATACAACATTGAAAGAAAAGACAGTGAAGATCTGAGAGAGAAGATTATTAGTAAGTTTACTTGATCATGACCATTTTCATTTTTTATTTTAGTGGCTCGATGGCGTCGTCGTTTTCGTAATGCGCTCATAGTAACCTTCGTCGTTGGTGGCTCCGTCTACGGTTATAAACTTTATCGTTCTCGTCAATGGTACAATGAAATGCGTGATTCTGAGCTGACTATTGGACAAAAACCTCGTGTCGTTGTGTTAGGCACAGGATGGGGAGCTGTACCTCTTTTAAAACACATCGATACGTCAAAATATGAAGTTGTTTGTGTTTCACCGAGAAATTATTTTCTGAGTAAGTTAAACTACAATTGTTTTTCCAAATACTAACCTTTTTTAAACTTTTAGTGACTCCATTATTACCTTCAGTAAGTGTTGGAACAGTCGAAACAAGAACAGTTATTGAACCAATACGAACCCTCGTGGGACCAAGAATTAAATATATTGAAACCGAATGTATTAATGTTAATCCAAAAGAAAAAATAATTACATGTTCAGCTGATGGAACAAAGGGTAATCAAAATGAAACAAATAACTTTAGCAGAACATTGAATTTTATTATCGTTCTATTTAGAAATCACTGTTGCAGCTTCCGATCGTGATAAATTACCTTTGGAACAAAATATTGAAGACAATAAAGAGGGTGGATCATCGTCAAGAAAAATTCGTGATAGTGCACGAACACGTCCTAAATTCGATATGAAATATGATTATTTAGTTGTAGCTATTGGCTCAGAAAATAATACATTTGGAATACCCGGTGTTGAAAAACATGCTCATTTTCTTAAAGAAGTTTTAGATGCTCGAAGAATTCGATCGGCTATTTCGGATGCATTTGAATCAGCCATGGTACCATCACAAACAGATGAAGAAAAAAAACGTCTTTTACATTTTGTTGTTGTGGGTGGAGGACCGACAGGTGTCGAGTTTGCGGCTGAGGTGCGTGTGTGTGTGTGTACACGATCCTATTTCATATAGTTTATTACTGATACTATTTTATTTTTTTTAACAGTTAGCCGATTACGTTCGTGAAGATTTAAAACGTTATTTTCCACGATTAGTTGAAAATGATGTTAAAATAACATTGATCGAAGCGTTAGATCATGTTTTATCAATGATGGTAAAAAAATATTATTTTCAAACTATAAAGATTGAAAAAAAGAAACATAATTTTTGATCGATTTTTTTTTTCTCTTTTTTTTTTTAGGATAAAAAGATTAGTGATTACACTGAAAAACATTTTCATCGTGAAAACATTGAAGTATTAATTAATACATTTGTCAAAGGTATTAAACAAAGAGAAGTTATTGTTCAAGAAAAAGGTTCGACAGAATTAAAATCAATACCGTGTGCAGTTGTTGTATGGGCAACAGGAATCAAAGCAAGACCATTAACAAATAAATTACGTGAAACTATTGGTACTGATAAACAAAATAATCGTATGGGTCTATTAACTGATAAATATTTAAGAGTAAAAGGTGTTGATGATGGAACTATCTATGCACTTGGAGATTGTGCTACCATTGAACAACAAAAATTATTAGATCGAATACAACTATTATTTGAAGAATCAGATATACATAAACGTGGTGCATTAACATTAGATGAATTTAGATCATTGATTGAAAACAAAATTAATGAATATCCACAGGTAACGAGAATATCAAAAGTCTACCCAGAGTTCCCAAGCAGGAGAGTACTCGTCCTTCCCCCAAAACATTTTTTTTGGACTTTCTCGCAAAATCTTTGACATTTTTTCAGCAGCAACTTTCGACCAAAAATTTCGAAAACGTTTTTGCGCCAGGCACTTTCTGCGAAGCAAAATGTTTTAGCTCCTCCCATTTCTAAAAACAAACGGAAAGCCGAAGTCAAACCAATGTGATTTATTTGTGTTTTAGCTTGAAATATTTCAAAAAGGTATTGAAAAATCATTTTATGAAGCTGATAAAACAAAATCTGGACAGATTACATTAGAAGCATTACGTTCAGTATTGGAAAAAGCAGATAAAAAATTACGTTCTCTCCCAGCCACAGCTCAAGTAGCAACACAAGAAGGACGTTATGTTGCAGATTTATTAAATTATATGGCACATCCAACCACAACAACAACGTCTGAACGATTCAAACCGTTTAATTATACACATTTAGGATCATTAGCGTATGTGGGTAAGTAGACGAATATACCGTCTATAAATAGTATGTTCTGATAACGGTTCGGTCTATTTAGGTGGTGATGCAGCTGTTATCGATTTCAGTGGTTCAAAACCTCTTTTAGACATATTTTCATTAAAGCCATTGTCTGGTAGAGGTTCATATTACTTATGGAAATCATTTTATTTTACCGAACAATTTACAACAAGAACAAAAGTTTTATTAGCGTTTGATTGGCTGAGATCAAATATATTTGGAAGAGACCTTAGTCGATATTAGTAGACATGATATATCTAGTATTTTAATCCAATCTCTTTTCATATCATATATTTTCGCATTATTTTAGTAGATTAATTTTTTCTTCATATATTTCCAATCAGACATGCAACGGTTATTTTATCGGAGCTCTCGGAAGTAGTAGTTTTAAAAATCGGAGAAACTTTTCAAAAATTTTTCGAGTCAGCAGTTTTGTGCAGGAATATTTTGCTCTATCAAATAAGACGTTGCAGGCTTTCTCACGGTGGTTCGTAGATGAGATACAAAGCTTTTTGTTAAAAAAGGAACCGGTTATTATTAACTGGCGGTTAACGGTCGGTTATAACCGACCCTATTTTAGAGAAAAAAAACTCATATTTCATCTATGAACCATCGTGAGAAAGCCTACAACGTCTTATTTGATAGAGCAAAATATTTCTGCACAAAACTGCCGACTCGAAAAAATTTTTGAAAAGTTTCTCGGATTTTTAAAACTACTACTCCTGAGAGCCACGATAAAATAACCGTTGCATGCCTATTTCCAATTAGTGGCAGATTTACAATAAGAAAACGACTACATTCCACCGAAATTTTTTATTTCATAGAACTTCTTTTGGTTTAAAAATGAGTTACTCTATCTTTTCAAAACATTCTGTCAAAAAATGTTACATAGTGACTAATTTTCCGAAAATACGCAGTGAACGGAAAATTTTTCTAGATTCATCACTATTTTCAATCACAAGTTCATCTAATAAAAATTTAGCAAAACTCTATATCGATTCAGTTACTTTGTACGTCTATTATTTACCTTCTCAACGATTAATCACCTGTATTTCTATTTAACAAAAACTGAGTTGTTGTTTTTTGTTATCGCTTTGATCTCGAATTTTATTCAAATTACCGGTTTTTATTCTTATTTGCCGTAAAGTTGACAATTCTTGTGTGTTTTTCACTTCTAGACAATATTTTTTTTTTTGTTTTTTTAGAGAATAGTTTATCATCATAGTTAATTTTTTTTTCTTGTTTATAATAACTGAGCACAATCCCACTTTTTTTGTTTTTTTTATTGTATAATTGCATTATTGAAGTTAAAAGATTAAATAAGTTAAACTATTTTCTTTATATTTCATATAGTAATATTTTCAAAGTAGATATAGATTAAATTAACAATCATTATTCGAAATATATGTGAATTTAGAGAGTTTTGTGTTAATTCTCTAATATTTTACGTTGAAAAAAGAGTAGTACTATAAAAATGAATTTATTGTCATCGTCACGAATTGTTTGTGGATATTCGACTGTTGTTACTAATTGCCATTGTTTCATAGCCATAGTATTTAAAAATTCTGAACAATTTATCTTTTCAAGAAGATCGCTTAATTTATGTCGAAGTTTCAAAGAATATTCAATGACACAATATTCATATTCTTCTTGTTTTTGCCACTGTTCAAATATCCAATAAGCGGTAAATGTTTGCTTTTTTATTGTTAGTGAATCATCGTTATTATCAGTCGTATTGTTATGGTGTAAAAAAGAAAATGTCTGTCGTAAAGAAGATGGTTTATCAACTGTTGTAAGATGTGGTGTATGTAATTGAATGTCACGATGAATAATGATACTACGTAGACGATAGCCTAATTTAGAATATTGAATAAACGGTTGTAACCACTCAGTTGGATAATCAGTCACTTTTGTCATACTTTCTTCAGTGGAAACTGTCTTTGTTTCTGTTGAACTCCATTCGGATAATATGATCTCATATTTAGATGGAATCGATAAATTTGTTACAGCTTGTTCAGATAATAACAAATTATTTGGTTTTGTATAAATCACATAATCTCTATTTGCTGAAAAACAACAACCGAAAAAAGATTTTCAATGCTCTTTGCTCAAGCAGAATGCGCAAATACATTTCTTTTAAGAGTTGAACTATTTTTACCTGTAGTAAATTGTTCAACTTGATCGATTATGTCTTGTATGTGTGTGTCTGAGAATGATAGTATCGATAATAATTGTCCATTTTCATTTATAATTCGATCTAATAATCCTTGTAAAATATCAATAATATTTTCTTTTGCATGTTTTTGTAAAGATGTTCTTGGTAATAAAAAATTTTCAACAAATATTGCTTGAGTATGTTGTTCGTTTAAAGAATCATTTGCTTGTTCTTTATAATAAATAGCATCCACTTTTAAAATGGAATGTACTAGGTGTCTTTTTAAATTTCCTGATATTTGTTTAACATCTACTAATTTTGTACCGTATGGAGCGTGTTGAAATAGACCATGAGCTAGTGCATATGTTTCAAACTCTAGACGCGGTGTTATTGTGCTGTACTGTTTATCAGCTAAAGTTATTTGGAGTAAGTCGATAAGGACGCTCTTTTTTAAATACATCACACCTCTCTAATACGGTATGTGACGCATAAAGTACCATAGATGCTGTTTTTAAAAAAGAATGGTAATCCTGCTTAGTGAACATTGTAATACACAGAGTCAACTATGAATGAGTTTCGATCAATTCGTTATATGTGCCAAACCTGCAATAGTTTCTTGAGTCAACCATCTTTTTGATACAATTTCACTTAGTTTCTATGATTCTTTCTGTCCACGCTATTTTCAGGCATCTTTGATGACTTCGCTCATACAGGTAGATCAATTTGAATGTTATAATATCGTTGATTACCCGCTGAAGGTAACAATGAAATTGAATTAGAAGATTCTCTTCGACGATTATTTCTTCTTCTCCGTCTTCTCCGTCTTTTTACCGATGATGGTGATGATACTGAAACTGATGTCGAACTTTCTTTTAAAACCTTCGACTGCAAATGTTTTTGTTGTAATTCATCGATGTCTTCTTCTCCAATAACGACTCGAAAATTTCTATTCCAAATAGTTTGATTATCATGATGTTTATATGGTAATGATAACGACTTTCCCGCACCCATTGTGAACGAATGTAAAAACAATGATATTATCGATTGCTAATTTAAAGAGTTACTGAAATCACTTGTTTTTGATCATTTGTTCAATATTTAGCTGATGAAAGCTTTAATAAAATGAACCTTTAGAAGCTCTCAAGCGATATCTGAATACAGTCAACGTTTGAAATCTTTGTAGGTACAGTTAAGTCATTTTTGACCTGAGACAGACGATATCAGACAGATACATAGATGAAACTTTTAGGCAGAAATCAGCTTAGCTTGTAAAGAAATTTCTGTTCGATTGGTCAGCAATCCGATCCGTCCGAAAAGTTGAATCAACTAAATAGTTTTATCAAAGCTGAATCAAAATCGAAATCAGATCGGTAAAAAACTAAAAAGGGACAAAATTATTTCTCTTTTCTTTTCACGGATTCAGAGTTGGATATCAACACTTTCAGGTCTAACTTAGTTAATCATCTAATGCTGCGGACTTGAGAAGCGCCTTTCATAGTAATAGTCACTCTCTACGCTTATGAACACTGTTCTTAAATGTTTGTTTTGTAGATCGGTTGGGTGCTGCTGTATGAGCAATATTTTTAGATACATAACAGCATCAAATCATAAAGAAAACACATAGATAGAGTAGAGCCCTGGAGGTCATGCATAACCTGTCCTGACAGGTTTAGGTTACGACTTCGTAGTTCAGTATAGATTACAGGTTACGAAAATTTTTACAGGACAGGTTACACTACCCGTATCCTGTTTTCAATCTGTAAAAAAATATTAAGTGCCATCTGTAAAGAGGAAGAAATAAGAACTCGAAAAATAGTTTTTATCAGTCAAAAAAAAAAGCATCAGGAAGAGTATTGAAAACACGAAGACAGTCGTTGAATCCAGATGTTGTTGACGATATATTATTCATTAGAAATTTCAGAGATGTGTGATCTTTTGTTGTTGATTTTTGCTACATAAATAACGTAAATGAAAAGAATTTGCTTTATTAGGAAAAATTTTCGAACTTGGACACTCATTTTTTGCAGTAATTTTTTCGCAGGACAGGACAGAACAGGTTACGCAAAAAATATCGCAGGTTAGAATAGGTTACAGGTTATGAGGGATAAGGTTATGAAAAATTATAGGTTGTTAAAGTTTTTACAGGACACGTTATAGGTTATGAAAAGTTGTAACCTGCAGGGCTCTAGAATAGAGTCATAACTGTTACCGTTTCAATTTCTTTTTGCAGTTCTTTTTCGATAGAGTTGAGTTAGTTTTGACCAGAGGTAAACAATATCATTTAAGCTTACTATGTAGACTTTATTCATAAATATGAAATATCATTCGACTTTTTATCTGAAACTGTAATTGAGGGTTATTATAGAAATACACGTTTACCATTGAAACGCACTCGTTGATATCTTTACATAGAACAAAGATTGAAGATTTCGCTACATTCCATTTTCAAGCGCGAAGTCTTCTTTGTTAAGTATAGAACATTGGTTATTTATAACCATTTTCTAACAATTTTCAAACGTGTGTTAGCATTCAGAGTTTTAAACAATTTGGTCATTTGGTATTGTATTAATATATGTAACCTTAGTTGACTAGTAGATATAGATTAAACTATACGGAACCTTTATCGAAAGCAGTAAAGATTAACTATGCCAGCTACCCTGCGGGCAGATTGGAAAGGCTGAAGAAAATATATTGACCATATTCTTCAATATCGTACCTAATTACTAGAAAATTTCGAAGAGAAAAAGAACAAAATTTAAGAATATATCAAACAATTATTGAAGTTGGACTTTCTCTGCGATTTTCGAAAAAAATGATCTGAGATATAAAAAGTCTTTCTCAGTTGACAAGTTTACAAAGAAGACTTCGCGCTTGAAAATGGAATGTAGCGAAATCTTCAATCTTTGTTCTATGTAAAGATATCAACGAGTACGTTTCAATGGTAAACGTGTATTTCTATAATAACTCTCAATTACAGTTTCAGATAAAAAGTCGAATGATATTTCATATTTATGAATAAAGTCTACATAGTAAGCTTAAATGATATTGTTTACCTCTGGTCAAAACTAACTCAACTCTATCGAAAAAGAAATTGAAACGGTAACAGTTATGACTCTATCCATATGTTTTCTTTATGATTTGATGCTGTTATGTATCTAAAAATATTGCTCATACGGCAACACTCATACCTGAATAGTTTGTATTTAATTTATTTATATAAGAAAGGTGAATAATAAAAGTAGAGAGAATAATAACAATGATTTATTCATATTAATAATAACACATTCGATTATGTATTGTATCTATTTAGATACAAAGACTCTTTCGCTCTTCCAGAACGAAAATTAGTTTTATATGCCCAACATGATTGTAAACATAGATTTTAGGATGTAGCAACATAGACTGTTCTATTTGTTTATTAGAAGAAAGAAGTATCTGTTTCGTTTTTGAAGATCATACTTCTAAACAGAAAACAATCAATATTGCTTAATAGTTTAATTGAGCCTACGATACCTTTATACTGATTATCTGATCAGATTAAGTTTGAAACAAGACAGCATAGAATCGTGTCAAAAATTTAAACTATCTCTTTTTTGCGTAAAATATTTTGTAGATTAAAAAAGAAAAGATGAGAGATACTTACTTAGCAATGACAGATATTGAAATATAACCATAAGAGGACGATTTGTGAGACGAGAAAAAGAAGCTGATGTAATATAAAATGTATGAATAAAACAGAAAATGAAAAGGCTTAACAATATGATTATCGAAGTGGAAGAAATGATTTGATTATCGATCTTATGATCGAACACAACAAAAATCGAAAAATATGAATACATTAGTTTTACAGAGTGTATAGTATGTTGATCAGTAATAATTATTTTCAATGTGCATCATAACATGCGTGCTGATCGCTTAGCTATAACGCCCTATGAAATGAACGTGTCCATTCAATCAATATTTAAAAAATAATCTGTATGCATTGATCTTAAATTAATTCAAAAGAAAGTTTAATTTACTTCAGACTCCAGTCCTTTTAGTTCCACGCAGAGATATCAGATTTAAAACATAAAAATAAGAAAATAAACGTTCAAAATCAGAAAACTAGAATATCTTAGTAGAAAAAAGAGCAGAAACAAAGCAGAAAAAATTTCAAAAATTAGAAATTTTCCGTTGAAATCAGAAGATCTTCGTTCCACGTGAATTAAAATTTTTTATTTTCAAATTAGTGCAACGTAGTCTTTCATTTGAACGATAATGATGTAAGATGTAGAACTCAGATCGTATGATTTACTATGGATGTATATAAGTTTAATTTCGATCTAATGAAAATATCTGTTGAGAAATAACGTAATTTTTCGCTTGTATTCTGATAGAATAAAGCTTATTCTATCAATAACATAAGAAAAAAAAGTTCTAGCTGTAACTTTTATCATTAAAGTATTCTTCAAATTCTGTAACGATCTGATAAAACTGGAATATGAAAGGATGATTAAATAGAAATATGGAGATATTATAAACAACTCACTCATGCTGGCTTTTCAAGCAGTACGCTAAGAGAAGTTCTCCTCTTTTTTCACCCTCTTGGAAAAGGTCTGATCAAGTTCGAATTTTTACCAAAGACACTTCAGATCCTATCTTATACTCTAAATGTTTTTTTAAAAAATATATTTTCCCTGGAATATTCGAAAAATACTGAAAATTCATGGTAAAAAGTCAGTTTTAGATTGTCAAAATCTTCTCATGACAGAAGTTGAAAATTCTGTAAAAAATGTTAGAACGTGCGATAGAGTCTGAACCATTCGTGGTAACAATTTGTGATCGATCGGACTGTTTTATTAAGGGGTGGTGATGTGACTGAATTGGAATCATCGATGCTTCCCACATGATAGATAACACCTTGCAGAAATATTTTCGGCAAAAACCTATTGAAAGATTTCAGAAATGCTCTTCATTGTGAAGAGAACACTTTGCTCTATCAGATTAAGTATAAGAAGAAATTTTGAAGCCACTGGAGACAAAAAAACATTAATAAAACTAAAAATTATTAACGTTTTTCAGACTCTTGAATAATACTTCAAAAAATTCATAACTTTTTCAAAAAAAGTCGTAGAAGAATGGAAGTGGTTGGTCTTATTGTGCAGGTCAGACTATGCTCAAGTCAAAATAAAACATTTTATCAAAAAATGGGGAAGAGATACCCTTAACGATTCGTTGAATTAAATAGATCGATATCCGAGTTATATTAAAAGTAAAATGTTGCATCTAAACATTTTTTCTATATAAGACAACGTATGTACTTAAATATATTTCGTACAAGAATCAATTTATGATTTATGACTTCTGTCTTGTTTAAAGTATTGTCTATATTGTAATTTTGATTATTCAACAAAAAAACACTACAAACTGTCCAAGTCCCTTGCTAAGAGAGACACAAACATAATATAACAGCGGATATAACAATCTCAATAGTTTCAGCGCTAAATTTTAATTTAAAATGGTATATCTAGACGTTTCTCTAACAATCAGAGTTTTAGATGATTTAAAGGTGTTAAATAAGAGTTGAGAAGAATGAATTTAGAAATCGTAAATGGAAATTATTACTTATCTGGTACAGCCGCACTTATTGATGATATTGACAGTAAGTATTATGATAATAAATGGATTTTTATTCATATTTACTCGTATGTTTCAGAACAGTTGATGGTTGTTCTACGAGATGGACGGACATTGATCGGGTTTTTAAGAAGTATGGATCAATTTGGTAGGTAAAATTGTGCAAAGGTGACTGTATTTATATCAAAAGTGATATTATCTGTCATATTTCTAAAAAACAGTATTAGTAAAACTCAATCGTCTTCTTTTTTTTAGCTAATTTAGTTCTTCATCGTGCATTCGAACGCATATGCGTTCAAAATAAATATGCCGATATACCACGAGGCGTTTTTGTTATACGAGGAGAAAATGTTCTACTCATTGGAGAAGTGGTAAGTAATATTTTTATCATAGGTCATATTTTGTGTAACTCCTCACCTGAATTCCTCGAAAAGAGGAAGAATAAGAAGTGAAAGGTTGTAAAGGGAGAGTTGCTGAAAATCCCTTCTCCCCCCTAACGCTTGCGGACGTACGCAAACCCACGGATAATACTGAATATACATTGTATACGCGGACAAGCTAACGGAGAATCTTATAAAATTAAAAAACAAATTAATGTAAACGTACACGCTCGGGGGATATATTTCATGCAGCTCTATATTAGTCCATTACGTTTCAATGGAAGAGTTACACTTTAGATTCAAGGTCTGCGCTGATAATATCTGTTCTTTATTTCTTGTTATTAGGACTTCACTCATCCAATTCGTGTGCCACTTATTGAAGTAACAATTGAAGAAATATTAAAATTACAAAAATTGGATATTGAAAAAAAAGAACGAATTGAAAAATTAAAACAAAAGGCTATGATACAACGAGGACTTGTTCTAGAAGGAAATCCAATTGAAGAACAATTTTAATGATTATTTGTAGTTTGTTTTCTCTTCTATAAACACACACACACACACACAATCTGATATGTAGATATTTATTTGCTGTTGTTGTTGTTGCTATTGTTTATTTTGTTGTTACTGTTAATGAACCATTTACTTTTAAATGAACCGGTGCAAACAAACTGTTATCTTTTCAGAGATATGATTTTTATTAACAAAAATCATATTGACAAAATACAACTGTTGATAACTCAAGAAAAACAAAACTCTTAAACTACCACATAATGGGCGATGGTTTCATATATCTAGACAAGTTTTTTAAAACTTATGTTATTTTAGATAATGGACGGTGAAACACCATACGCATATGAGTATAGTGAATCAGCTGCTTTATTTAATTCATATGCTGAAACAAATCCACCACAGATAACTGCCACTGAATTTGATAATGCTCAAGAATTATTATGGGCTGGAAGTAATGAAGTATGTTTTTATTATCTTTTGTACCTTCTATTTTTTTAATAAAGTTAATTATTAAAGGGTCGTGTTGTATCCTATTTTGGTTGTGAATTACGTAAATATACGGCATTTCGTGTTTCAACAACATCTGAAGTAAGACAAATATCGTCGTTAACAGAAGGACCGTTAATTTTAACATCCGATTCATTATCATTGTATACAAGACAAGGACTAAACATATTTCAACATAAGTATGCACTAAATTAACATCTCATACTTTTATAAAATGCACAAGATATAACTGGATCATTTTATGATTTGTTTTAGAGCACCTTATTTAGATAATATGCAATGTATGTTAATGCCATCAAGTCATAAACAAAAAAAAATTTACATAGGCGGTTATAGTGGAACATTATGTGAAATGGATTTTGATAAAAAACAATTATTAAGACAAGTAGATCAATAGAAATTATTTCATCTTGAAAAAGTATTAAATAGAGAAATTTATTATTTTTTTCGAAGGTGACGTTGGATGAAGGCGATTGTATTATTTTAAAATATTGTTCTCGAAATTTTATTGCAACTGGTGCAACAAATGGTGTTGTCAACTTACGTGATCCAAATTCGTTACAAATCATACAACGTTTTATACCTCATCATGGAAGTTTATCCGATATTGATATCAATAATATGTATCTTGTTACATGCGGATTTACAAGAAATAGGTACTATATACGTTCTTGAAGAGCAATTGATCAACTCTGATTTATTATTACCGTTTAGAATGGATCAATTATCATTGGATCGTTTTTTAGTTGTTTATGATTTACGTAATATGAAAAAAATGGCACCTGTACCCGTATTTATTGATCCATGTTTTTTACACTATCATACAATGACAAGTACATCGGTTATGGTAGCATCACAGGTATGACTACATCTTTTCAATTAAAAAATTGTCTCTATTCGTTATGTTCCTTTAGCAAGGACATCATACGCAGGTTGATTTAACTGGAGGAACACAATCTTACTCGCCTATAATTAATTTGACTACAAATCCAGCAGGAATAATTACGACATTTTCTGTATCTACAAGTATGCATTGTACAGCATTTGGACATTCTACAGGTATGCCTAATGAATTATCACATAGAGATAAAAGTCTGATTTTTTCTTTTTTATATAGGAACTGTTCATCTATTGTATAAAAATGATCCTCAATGCTGTTTTAACTATCAATCAGTCGAGACACAATTTGCAAAACAGCCAATTGAATCAAAAGTTGGTTACATCGATATAAACGATGAACTAGCGTCAATTTCAAATATTCCTATACCTATCACTCCGTTGAAACTAATATCGGATATGTCAAAACAATGGACAAAGCCTATTAGCAGGTAGAAAAAATAATAAATCCCACTGGTTCAATAACTCTTTTAATTTTAAAATATCATATAACTTCTTAACCGTTATTTTAATATATTCACTATTATCCGATATCTTATTAGATGTCTCACTCAATATTCGTATATTTTGTTTTTTACAGTACTATTGTTCTGTTTTAGACCTACACCAAAAATTCCCGATGAATTTTTAGAAAATGTTCGGGTATTTCAAGGTTTGGCTTGTGTTAAAAATCCAGCAAATCGTCGTGCTAATCAATGGCCATATTTACCTGATTCTGATCTTATCTTACCACGTGAAACAATTAAATTTTTACCGGATGATGAAGAAAATGAAACAACGAAAAAAGAGGAAGACTATATTTTATTGAATCAGAATGGCAATGGTGATACAAATAATGAAAACAATGATCATGAACAATTATTAACAACAGATATTGAAAATATGAATTTAAATCAACAACAACAACATCAAACGATATCTTCAAACATGGCATGAAGTCATTGGTATTGCTATTTTTGGAAAATCGAGTAAAAACGATGTATTAAGATTTATGGACACATTTCATTTGGCAAAATTTGTTGTTTTAAATCTCAGTTGCAATATATTTATACATACGACTTTTTCTCTTCTTCTTTTGCTTCAATATGATTTGTGAATCGGTTGCGTGTTACTTGTACTCTTTTGTTTGATTATTTATCATCTGTGCTCGGTTTTCTAAAATTGTAATTACCAAATGTACGATAAATATGTTTGTTGTATAGTTTAGTTCGACATGTCAAATGTACATATAGTTTTTAAATTAAATGTTATATTCTATGAATTAAGATGATGTTTAATATCAGTTACTGTTTAGAATACTGTTTTTCAGTAATATCATCGATGTCTTTGTGAGATTTGTGTACTTTTTTTTTGCAGGTAGTGTTAGGGATAACTATGAAACTTCGCCGCACAGTGAGAACTGTTATATTTATCATACTACTTTTGAACATGAATAGTTTTACTTATTCAGTTCAGCCGGCTATCCATTTCACAAAAGAGTGACCGCACAAACTCTATTTTATTTGTTCAATCTGATCATGTGTCTAAAATCATTAAAAAGTATTTTCTGACTTCGCCAAGGTATCTACTGTCCGTTTCAAAAAACGGCGACTATGGATATTTTTTGAATAACTTTTGAACGAAAAGCAATAGAGAGCTCGAGTTTTCACGATTTTGTAGTAAAAACTATAGGCTATCTACCTATGTAAACACATTTATATCCGAATGGATTTACTATGGTGTATCTGAGCGGTGAAAAAAATAGGAACCGAGAGATACTGAAGCTGCAATGGATTTTAAAATTAAAGTAATTGACTATTGTTTCTCAACTGAGATACTCGATTAAAATATGGATTGTATCTCAGTTGAGTCTAAACCTGCTATAATTTGAATAATGTGAACTATGTTAGGCTCATTAAAGCATTGTCTTTTTTATGATAATCTTCTGAAATACAAAAAAGAAACATCGTATCTAAACAAAAAGCCGAAGCTCGTAGAAAACCCTGTAGCTTGCCCAGTTCCCCTTTGGGCATTTTTCTACGGAAAAAAAAATTTCAAGTCATGACTTGTGACTTGACTTGGAAAAACTCGAAACTTGACTTGATTGGAGAAAATTTTTTATTACTCATGACTTGACTCGACTTGATTTGAGAAAATTTTTGATGACTTAACTTGCGACTTGGAAAATCTGTGACTGCCCAGCTCTGTATAGAAGTGAGAGTTGAGTAAAACACCCAAACAACTCTACAAGATATTTTCATGAGCTACTTTTTCTATTTAGTTTGACTTCAACAGAAAATTTTTTTTCAATTTCCGGTCCAAGTCTGTCGTGATGTGAAGACACTAGTGATTGGAAGCTCAAAAATCGAAACTTCATACATGAAAAAATGCAAGCATGTTTTTTTATTTCAATTTAACTCAGATTGAAATAAAAAATGATCTCTTTCATCTTTCTGAAAGATAAAAACAGCTTCATCTAGATTGATTGATTGACTTTACACTAGATGTATATATTCTACCATCAATGCAGTTATAGTTATATGTGTCGAAACTTTTTTTTATACGAACTAAATAGTAGACAGTCAGTTGACTTTGTGTCCAGCAACGAAATCATATTCTCAAGAACAAGCTGAAATAAAAGTAACTCTGGTTATATTTATAAATTATTAGCACTAATGACGATACGCCGAATGCATAATAATTATACTGTTTATTATGATGATACAAAACTCTGTGTGATGCCTATGAGGGTGCTTCCACACAGGTCCACCCATTTTATACCGAACGTCTTGCCGCGAAAACGTCACTTTGCCCATCGTGTAGAGCATCAAAAATAATCTAAAGATCTCGCTTACGCTTTTTTGAAAAAACGTGTGGAAAGTGGTTTTCTAGACACCTCAAG
>CAJNOQ010003329.1:0-20605 GCA_905250885.1 Didymodactylos carnosus | reverse complement strand
ACGATGTCGATTCATTTTGCTGAGGCAATTTCTCGAACTGTAAAAATCTTTGTTGGCGCACCGCAAGGTTCAGTTCTGGCCGCTACACTTTTTAGATTACATATTCATTTGCTACCTAAATATTTTATGGGTACCTTGATTCATTTATTCGCTGATGACCTTGCGATAGTTCTATTTGGAGTGCTAGAGAAACGCTTCTCACAAAATGTAATTGAACTACAGGAACAAGCGAGAATAGCAATGGAGTCCTTATCCAAATTCTCAAATGAAAAAATTCTTCCCGTCAATATAGATAAAACGAAAGCACTACTCGTACATAATGTCGTTGCGCCAACATATCCTATAGTTAAATATCGAGAAGTTATCATTAACTTTGTTAAGAGATACAAGTATCTTGGAGTAGAAATAACGGTAAAGTTAGGTTGGGGATTTTATATATCAACAAGAATAAAAATCATACGAAATATATATAATGCTCTCAAAATCCTATTTAGAGACATTCCTATCACAATTCTACATATTCGTCGCATATTGTTTTATGCGTTTGTTCTTCCCCATTTTATCTGGTTTTTTTCGATTTGGTTTTTCTTTACGGATACTCAAAAGGAATACATTGAACATGTTTATTGTTCAGGTATTAGGTTAGTTTTTGACTTGAATAACTGGGACGATATGACTGTAAAAATACTATGTCAGGAGTTTACATTACGCGATTATCTTGTCTGTTACTGGCTAAGATTTATGAAACACCTTGAAACATCACATGAAGCTGCCCAATATCAGTTGACATGGGTTGCTTATTTAGCTGCAAAAAATCCGGAGAAGAACTGGTATCGCTTATCAGGTTTGCGCAAAAACAACAGATTTTTAAAACGTCTCTCTCTACAAGCGAAACATTCTAAAATCGATATAATAAATTTTATATCAAACCACGCTCCGCAATACGGGTACTACAAAAATTCTCCTTCACTGTTATGTATGTTTGTATATAAGTATTTTCTTCAACCTCCTTAACTTTTGTCGGAAATCTCTGGTTTTTAAAGTATTGAGGCAACTTCTCTAATGCTGTTGTTAAAAAAAAAACAAAAACAAAAAAAAGCAACAGAATATGTGTATATAAATAGGAGAAAGCAAAATCTATGACACTTTTTTATTATTATATATTTGAATTTTTTTTTCTTTTTCTGCCACTATGTATCATTACGGTCTTTTTTATTATCAGAGTAACAATGTACTTTTTCTGCAGATAGTAATTTCTTTTTACTTTGTCAACCATTTTTGGGACAATAAACTGTTCTATATTAAAAAAAAAAAAAAAAAGATTTATCACTGATGTAATGTATCAATTACTTATATATGCTCGAAATACAAGAAATATCGATCACACAAGTTTCATTTAAAAGCAAGACACGATTCGGATGGGTCATACAGCCATCCGCTACGAGTACTCTGACCAATTAATTTTATTTTCCCATGGTCTTTTCTGTTCTGTTTTATGAAAACTTCCAAAGACTATAGTCCAATTTCCTTCGGAAATTGGAATTTGAGATTTAAAAGGGAGATCCTCCAAGTAAAAATGGATCGATCAGAGTTCGAGATATGAGTATATAGGTATACTAGGTATAAAAAAATGTGTATTCATGTCTCTGTTTGTTTAAAATTTATTATGGTATTTTGTATAAAATAACAGATGAAAATTTTTGTATCAATTTAATCTTTTTTTCAGGAACTGTGTGTTGCTTTTGAGGTTTTTTCTTGATAATTCTATATCGTTAATACAACAGGCACTTTTTAGTAAATGTTCCTTTTATCTGTGTTATGCTCTCATTAATAAATAAAGTCCAACTTCTTCTTATCTATATTGCAGTGATGAAATTTTCACATTTTTGCTCCAAGGGAGCGACGCTAACAAGCTTTCTTGTTGGAATTCATTCTGCTTCTTATCCAGGATCGTTTGAGATCGTGTCGAAATAATTAATATATTTTTTTCCGGCGTTTTTCTACGAATCGATTCCTCCTTTGAAGTTGAACTGAGCACCATAACCTTAATCCTGTTTGATATTTGAACATAAATTTCTGTAGTTCAAGCAAACAAATATCTGACTAATTTCCAATATCTTTATCAGATATTAAAACTAAAAAAATAATTTCTGCTCCGGCCCAGCCGGTCTTAAAAGCTTACTGGTCCAGCCCGGCCCGTGCCGATCTCTGGTCGTAATATAGTTTACAATCCATAGTCTACTTCTTTCTCCCTTGATCTGTATTTGTTATCATCGACCGTTCCTCATCTCTAGTTATCTTTTATCTTATTCTAAGCCTCCTTTTTTCTTTGTTTGATTCATAGCCATCTTCTCTTTCTATGATGTGTTTCGATATAATATATAGGGTGTCCGTAAAGTCCTTAGAGTTAGAAAATGTTCAATGTTTTCGTCATTCTTTACCCAAATGAGCTGATTTTTTTTCTGAGTATAGTAAGCGGATAGAAGTGTCTATTTATCACAAAACAGACCATTTATGAACATAAAACAAACAATTTTTTTAACGCTATAAGTAAACTTTACAACGAGGTTTTTTCTCATAGTTATATGCTGATACTATAGTATATTCTTTTATTTATTTAATCAGAAATGTAACTAATATGTAAGCCTAGTTTGAGACAAATTGTTCTCCATTATTGCTACATGTCAAGGCGCTGTTGAACAGAACGACATACTTTGCGACACATTTCTTCTGGTATCTGTTCACAAGCTTCTTCGATTCTCTGTTTAAGTTCTTGAATGGAAGTAAGTGGCTGTTTAAACACCGTGTCTTTCAAATATCTTTAGAGGAAAAAGTCACATGAAGCTCTCCATGTGACTTCCGCTTACTATACTCAGAAAAAAAATCAGCTCATTTGGGTAAAGAATGACAAAAACATTGAACATTTTCTAACTCTAAGGACTTTACGAACACCCTATGTATATATTCGAGCTTACCGTCATTTTTATTCTTAGTTAATATTGCTTCACTTTCAGAATACAATATTTTATAAAGTAAAGTATATTCAGACTTATTGTTTTTGCTTCAGAGCCAGATCCAACTAAAACAATAACTGACGTCTTCTAGTGACATCCTGTCCACATGGTAGAATATTCAGTGTAGAGACTGAAAGCAGTTTTTTTGTCTCGTCCTTTTTATCCATCGAAATATAAGACAAGAAACTAGATTATGTCGTACAAAATTTTTTGAAGTTCCCTTTAAAAATGAAATGATCTGAAGAGATTCTCTCATATTTGGACTTCAAAGACTGTTAATAATCACCATCACCACTGTAGCTCTAGAACTCAAAGAAAAAATTTACTCCTTTGCTTGGCTTTTTCGCTCATCAAATGGAACAAAAATATTAGTCAATAATTTTTCGGGCCACATCTACGATTTATTACACTTCGATTCAGACTAGATAAAGCTTGGGTTTATGTTCTGGACTTTAAATTGAACCTAAAAGTTAATATTAAGAACTACTTACAATTTGATGTATTGATGATTACCTGTATAAACACATAATATTAAGACTAATATATTAAGACATAATATTAAGTCTCTTTCTTGATATTTTGTTTTAGTTTAAAAAACAATGACAACGGATTTTACTGAAGCAACAGCTGAAGCATTACAGCAATTAAAAAATACTGAAGATAAAATCACCACTTTATTATGGCTATCTGCCAGTATTGTCGATAATCTTAGTCAAGAACATATTATCAAAGAAGATTTAGAACATATAGTAAAACAATTTTGTGAAGATACCCAAAAGGTTCAAAATTCATTATTAAGTAGTTTATTATCGCTCGAACGTATCTCATCTGGTTTACCACATGAAGATTCTTGTTATGGAAGTTGGCTAGATTTTTGTTTAGCATCAATGAGAACGGATACAATCAGAAATAAATTGTTACAATTGAAAAATAATCCTGATTTACAAAAGTCAAAAGAAAGAGTCAAAGAATTAGAAAGACAATTGGCAAATTTATGATACTAGTTCTTCTATACATCAAAATAACATTCTACTTTTCTTAAATTCTGTATATATTTCTTTTTGTCATTATACACTTTTACTAAAATAAAGTATAAACTTATTGTGGGACTTGATGAGTTAAATTGTTTTGAAAAAAAAAAAGAGTAACAAAGCCATTGCAAGTATTGAAATTTTATTTTTGTATTGAACTTACGGTTCACTATTTACGGTTAACGACGTGTCAAAGTTCTCGATTAGGCCATGATAGTCGCGTGTTTATTCCTCATTTAATGTCAAATTCTGTATCTAGCTTTTTTCTTTCGCGAACATCAAAAGATTAGAATGAACTACCTTCTGTTTTAGCCTGTCAAGCTTCTTTAGCCACATTTAAAAATATGCTGAGAGGTTACACAGGCTTTTAATAATGTTATCTTGTTTACTTTTTTTCTATTTTTAAATTTTTAGTTTTAAGTTATCACAGGGTATCCACGGATGCCACAAATCTTTTGTTCTTTTTTGTGATATCCTACTCTTGAGCAAAATAAAATCTAATCTTATCTATGTTATCTTGTTAAATAAAAATAGGTTTAACGAGTATTTAATTTAATGTTTAAAATCCTACCTATTTGCAGATTGTTTTTGGTTTTTTTTTTTATTAAAATGATTGTTCGACCTTCAATTTTTATAAATATTACATCTAGAGCATTATCCATAGTGAGAAATCTTAGGTAAGTTATCTTGTACTATTTGAACATCGATACAGTTAATTATGTGAATTTTACTTTTTTCTTTTCTAGAAACAATGTACCTCAGCCGGGTTTTGTATCATCGCCTACCGTTCCTCCAACAGTGAACATACCTGATCCTCTATTAAATCGTGGTGTAATTTATGAGCCTCCATATTTGGTCGGTATTTGTTCTTTAAAAAAAATGAATGTTACACATTATATTCTAATATTTTTCTAGTTTGAAACTGATACCTATCCAAATTATTCAATGTTGGCAATTACGATGCGTGGCTATGATTATGTTGTATTAGAAGGCTTTTTTCGTTATGTAGAAAAAGTAGCAAAATCATTGGATGTCAATGTACTAGAAAGGTACTATAACAATAAAAAAGAAATGATTTTAATTGTAGTATATATATTTATTTAGTGTCGCTGTGCCATCAAAATCGTCTAGAGTAACAATTTTGAAACCGAGAAGTCAACATGTTGATGTTGAATATACTTTGAATTTGTACCATCGAATAGTAAAAGTAAGTAGTTAAAACAATAATAACTTCTTTATTTAAACTACTTTGTTTTTTTATTCTATTTTTAGCTTTCAAAAGTTAAAACAACTATTGCACCAATTATATTTGAATGTATTCGATTAAATATACCTGAAGGTGTTGAATTAAAAATTGGTGTACCAGATATTAAAGATGATGCATTTCGTTATGTACCTGATGTAGAATTAAAACAATTACAAAGTGAAATGGATGCCATTACTAAAGAAAAAGAAGATAAAGAAAAAATGAAATATTTAAAACGTGAACAAAAACAAAAAGACAAAAATCAAGCTATGCTTTTGTCTATATTATCACCAACATTAGTGAGCGAACCACTTCCTATTACTTCAAATGAACATGATGAAAAATCGTAGATATAGAAAAACTTGTATATTATATTTATTTTGTGAAGTCATTATAATAAAAACAACATGTTTTCATAGTCATTTTTTAAATATTTTTTTGATATTCAATTCCTAGTTTTGCCAACACATCAGTTATCTTTGATTTTGAAAATTATCGAATTTTATTAGTTGAAACGCACAATGTATATAAAGAGAAAAGTCAAATGCTGCCTATGAGTAAAAAGTCTTTAATTTTTTCAACTATTTTTAGATATGTGTACAAAAAAACGATAATGGACCAACTTATTTTAACCGAATTGGACTCGGTAAGTGTATAAAATTGTTTTATTATGTTAAATAAGACCTCTAATTCATAATATTTCTAAACAGGATTCATTTGATGTAGACAATTTAATAGAAAATGTTGCCTATAAAGCTGTCGACGGTAACATAACAAATCAAAATTTTGATCTATTTTTATTAGAAGATAAATTTAGAAAAGCAATGTCAATATTACAAGTACGTTGATTTTCGATATTTTTTCATGTAATTATTTTAAAATAGTCATTTTTGTGTTAGGCGCAACAAGTACTAAATGAACGTACAATTAAACAATTACAAGATTCATGTGAACAAGAAAGACAAACATGGTCAGGTAGTGTTGCTCAATTAGAAGAATTATATCAGGTAGAAAATAAACAGTCATTTTATTCTCACCTATCTATTTTGTCTGTTATGTTTAGAATGCGTATACTGATCAACAAGAATTAGAAATGCGTATTAGTGTAATATCAACAAAAGTTATTCAAATCGGACATCAACTAGAAAGTAAAAGTAATCCTCGTCAACAATTAGTTGAAGCACGAACAACAGGCAAATATCTTGAACGATTTTTGGATTCAAATGATGATGTAATTGGAATGTTTCATGATATTTCAAAAGTAAGACTTGTATGCATATTAATAATTAGAGTCTACAATATTTATTATTATTTTTTTTCTAGCTTGAACAAGCGGCACACGTTATCCATCAACTTTACAATGTTTTACAAGAATTGCCTGATGAGCCAAAGTAGATAGATATATTAAATATAAAATAGTGACATCATAATTTATTGTTTCTTTTTAAATAGATTTATTGAAGCAAAAACAAAAGTAAATGAACGTTACATGGCCATTGAAGAAATGTTATTACAAGAATTTTCTCGTGCACAAGTTCGAAATGATAAAAAAGCAATGAAAAAATATATTAAATTATTATCAAAATTTAAAGTGAGTATAAAGTAATGATTTGTAGATAAAATAACATTAATTTTCACTTTTAGGGACATAATGACTGTGTACAAAATTTTATCACAGATTGTCTAGAAGTATTGATATTTGATACAAATGATTCTAACTTTTAAAAATAAAATTCTTTAATATATTTTCTAGGGTTATTTTGATAATCCAAATATTGACATATTCGATGCTATACCACAATTATTTACAAAAGTATCAGAATTAATTAATGAATTATTTGATCAACCAGAAAAAGTCATTGAAAAATTAATTATAACGGTTTATACAGAAAAATTGACTGTATGTATACATTACACTCACACATACGTCTATTTTTATGATCTTATTTGAAGCCTTACGTTAGAATGAAACTTGAACCATACGAGAAAAATCCGGATTTGGAAAATATGGAAAAATATCTTCAAACACTTTATTTATTAAATAAAAAGTATGATTACTTCTCTTTACTTATATCTAACTTCAATGATATGTTTTTATTTTTGTTTTTATTAGAGCATCTAAATTATCGAATGATTTACAAACACAAAAGATTAGTGATGATCCAGCATTTTTACATAAATTAAATCAATATGCTTTTAAAGGGTATTTAAAAAGTTATAGCAAGTAAGAAAACCAAATAATGTAAAATGATTAAAAACTGTGAGTCATAACACTTTTAGATACGAATTAACTTGTTTAGAAGAAAAATTTCAACTTCAACTCGAAAGATTTGAAGAAAGTAGTGGTGGACAGAGACGAGTTAAACAAGCTGGATTAACAAGGTCTGCCTTTTTTCTTCTATTTTTTGTTTTTTTAATTTTTATTTATTATTATTTTTGTTCTTATAGTATTACTGATATAATTCAACAGCGACTATTAAATACCGGTGATCAAGTTGATGAATCAAGATTTTCACCAGAATTAGGGGCAGCATTATTAGACGATTGTAAAACATCTATGAACAGAATAACAACGGTATGTAGAATAACTTCAATAGTTTAGTATTGAAACAATAATTGTTTTATTATTGTCTACTTTAGTTATCGGAAGGATTTGAAGCATCAGAAAATGTTTGTCAATGTTTTTTACGTTTATTAAATGCTTTATGTGTTCAACATGTTGAAACAGAATTACAATTTAGTCTCAATGCCATACCGGGTAATGAGCCGAAACAAGAACCAGATATTAAATTTTTTCATGCCATATTACAAACAAATAATATCATTCAATTAGTTGAACGTTATTTTGTATTTAATATTGCACCGTTATTGACGTATGTAGTGTAAACATTTATTCGTTTTTTTTTCTTCTATTATTAATGTTTTTAGTGGTGTACAACAACAGTCCGTTGCTTTACAAACAAAAGAAAAAGTAATAAACCAATTAGAGGAATTGATCAACATCGGAATAGACAAGTATGTAATTAAGCTAATAGTCGAGAAACGTTTTGTCTTGGTGTTTAAAAAACTAATGATATACGTTTCTAAACAAATCATCAACGAGAGAACAACGTCAGATGATAACCTCAGATTTCAATGATCTATTTTTTCCGATAGATAGAGGATAGTGTAGTGTCCTAGTATAAGACCTAAAAGGATTTGTCTATATTATTTCTAAAGTTATGAACTTTTTTTGTTTCCCTGCATCATACATCATATAAAACGTAGTTCAGCCGAAAACATTACTTCATATGCTTTTCTTTAAGCTAGTTGGATAACTCGCGAAAGGCCTGAACCTTTCTGGGTTATTGACAGACGCTTAGTACCACTATAGCAAAAAATGTCATACCTTTATTCGCTATTGTGGCAAAGTTATGAATTTTTTAGTTTTCTATGGTGTAGGTATGATGCAGGTAAACAAAAAAATTCCATAACTTTTGAAAGAAGCAATATGAACAGAAATCCTTTTAGGTTTTATACTTGAAGAAAATTGTCGTTGTACTGACATGAAAAAAAATGTATAGAATTGTTGTCTACTGTTTTAGATCATTATCTTGTATGATTGGCTATATTAGAATTATGTTAAATGAACAAAAACGGTCTGATTTTAGACCGGAAACAGATCCTCTTATAACAGAATGTTCAAATGTAAGTTATTGTAAGAAATTTTTATTCAATAATATAAACGATATTGTGTATTAGGTTTGCAGTCGTATAGTTCGATTTATTGAT
The DNA here is from genome assembly GCA_905250885.1 of Didymodactylos carnosus. Taxonomy (NCBI): domain Eukaryota; kingdom Metazoa; phylum Rotifera; class Eurotatoria; order Philodinida; family Philodinidae; genus Didymodactylos; species Didymodactylos carnosus. The sequence goes on along the minus strand of CAJNOQ010003329.1, from coordinate 11,543 downwards.
ACACACATTACTCGATTAGAACAAGCATTTGATGGAAAAAATTTGACTGATGTATTGAATGAATATGGAATACGATTTCATCGTGCAATAATCGATCATGTATTCAAATTTGAATACAATATTACAGGTAAGTAAATGACTTCTATCTCTATCTTTATTTTAATAAAAATCTGACTGTTATAGGTGGTTTAATGATGTTACAAGATATTAGTGAATATAAAAAATGTTCAAAAAAATTTCGTAGTTTAATGGTCGAACAATTATTTACAATATTACATGCTTTAGTAAATCTACTCGTTGTTGTACCAGAAAATTTAAGACAAATTAGTACCGAAGGACATCTAGCAACATTGACACGTGAAATAATCGAATCTTTTGTGATGTTACGAGGTGATTATAGATCAGCGAAATTACATAATTTTATCAATTTAAACGATTAATTATTTGTATATTTTCTATTATTTACTAAGCATTTTTAAAGCTAGTTGTTATTTATAAAAAAAAATTTTACCATGAATATCGTGCTTCCACATCCGAACTTTATGTTATGTACTTTTATATTAAATTTTGTTTAAAAATAAAAAATATATATAATTTTTTTGATATAAATGAGTATAAATAATAATGATCGTCCCTCCTTTGATTAGTGATGAACTACGTACTCTAATAGGACGATACAGTGTTCAGGACATCAAACGACCGTAATTATTTTGTCATTTTTACTACTGGAAATTTTGTCTTGAATTTGTGCTCCTTATTAAATTGTTCAAATATATTGTGAAATGAAAAAGACAACGAACATTAAAGTCGACTTTCTGTTAAGAAGTAAAAGCTGGATATTATTTTTTCCAAAGTTTATGCGAAAAGTTGCTGGGAAGACATAATTGACTATGCTAAGTACGACTGAGTTCTTAGGAATTTATAAAAAAAATACCTTTTTTTTTCATATACTCGATATTTAATTAATAATTGATTGGTTGCATACGCTAGACTGAATCACTCGTATCTAAAATAATCTGGACACAGTTGTCAACAAAACTGATCATACACCCCTCATATTAACTTATGATTGATATTTTTTACCGAAAAGAAATCACCTGTAAAGTTCAAAGTTTCACTAAAATGTTGCAAATTTATTGTAGTTTATTTGCTGAAAATAGGAAGTGCTCATGTCATATAGTCATTGTGCTAGATCAAGAAGAGTGAGATGGATGACTTCCTCTGTTCAACAAAATTAATCATACAGTTCGATTTTTTAATTTTTTACATAGTAGACTTTAGTTTTAATTTGACAAAATAAGCGTATTTTGTGCAGTTTTTCTCGCTCTTTTGACTCATATGTACTGCAGAATTTTAAACCAAAGAGCGGAGAAAAAGGAAACGAAATACAAAACAATCATTTTTTTTTCTATTTTTTCGATATGTTTTTATAATGCTTCGCATAAAAAATCCATATTTTCATCAGAAAAGATTTTTTGTTTTTCAAATCGTACTCGTTCGATTCTCCATACAAAATTACAATGACATTTAAGTTTATTAACCTTGAAAACGTTTCCTCATGAACATATTGTTTTTTTATTAGAATTTTTCATTAGTTTTTATCTTTTGGTAAAAATCTCAGTGATTTTTCGATGTAAAAATTCCAAAAAAATTAAAACGGTTGAATATGAAAAAAATCATCGTTCAACTCAGTTTTGGACGCTGATTCCGAATTTTCTGAATCAGCTCGACGCGCTCTATCCAATCATGTATAAAAAATTCAAGAATAAAAACCTTCTGAATTTTCGGCACCTTATTAAAAGTGTATTCTTAACTAGTATGACCATTAATCGTATCTATTATCAAATGAGCTATATTTGAATTGACTTCAACTAGCTTCTTAAGATGGAAAATAGAAACTAGATTACACTTCAGTTTTATTACGGATAAAAGTAGGAATTTCGTAAAGATGGTTGTTGAATGAATCCCGGTTTTTGTAAAAAGAACTACTTTCAACAAAATTTATTCGGATATAAACTATTTTTTATTTATTTATTGTGTAGAATTTATTCTAGAAAAGATTTTTTTGTCTTGTATTGTTCCCGGTTTTATAAAATACCTACCTACCTATCAATTGTTGAACATTTATCTTTGGCTCTTTCTCGGAAACAACGGACATACCTTTGTACTTTTTTCTATCCCGTTTGTTTTTCGGTTCAAAATTTAGTAATTCTCCAATAAGTGCAAATTCTGTTTTATTTTAAATATTATTTGTTTCTTGTTTTCCAAACGAAGTTATTTTGATAACACAGAAAAACGTGATTATTCATTGGATGATGCATTAGATACTTGAAGTGATCCACAGTGGGATACTTTGATGGCATACTCAAACTGTATCTGATATCTAATTCTTTTATAAAATGTGCATCAAAACAACAACAGCTCCATCAATCAACAATAGAAGTCCTAAAATTGACAAGGCTAAAGTTGACGAAAATTCACTATTTCATGTGTACTAATATAAACTGTTTCTTTAAAGGCATCTTGGAGCACAACAAAATTAGATAATCTTGATACAATAAATAATATAATATTTCTATCTAATTGTACCTGATTCATCATTAGGAGAAAACATTACGATGGTTTAATAGAAAAATCATTTTTTACGAAGAAATTATGTCAACACAATGTCAACTATTAGCAGAAAACGAAAATCGGATAAAAGTTGTCATTTGTCTTCAAGACAGTAGAGTCAGGATTCTTCTTGCTTTTCAATGTTTAATGATGGCTATCCATGTAAAAAATCGAACAAGTCCTATGTACATAGGTTTGCATAATTTTTCAAAAATAGCCATGCATAGTTGAAAATTATACATAATTTACAAAAGTGCGTAGTTCTGCATACGAGTTTTGCTATGCATACGGATGCATAGGACTTCTTTTATCCATAGTAGAGACCGAATGGGATCAAACTCATTTGATCCGAACCCGACCTTAAATAAACCCTGAAAAAACTTTTATCGCACCTAAAAGGAAGGGTGTAACTTTATTTCGCAGAAAAACGCATGAGAAATCAAAATTTTTTTCCGGTGACCCGAACGGGACCCGAAATATTTTTTATTTGAATCGAACCCGATCCAACTCGAACATTCACCCAACCCATTTCGGTCGCTGATCCATAGAGAATGCATAGCCCCTGACTTTCTGTTACCAAAATGCTAATGAATTTTCTTAGGGACGAAGTAAAATAAATAAAAAGCGGTTTATACTTTTAAACTTGTTTAATGTCGGTTTTAATGAAGTAAAAACTTCGGCTTCGTTTCTTCACAAGAAAAACAATATCGTTTAAATACAAAATCGTTTATGAACTTTTTACAGGGCGAGTCCACGCCGTCAGTACTGGATAGACATTTGCCTTCAACCTGGATTAAACATCAGATTCATATTCAGTTTTTAATGCTCAATCCGAAAAAAATACTTTCAAAATGTTTGGAAAACGCAAAAAAATTTTTTTTGAAACCGAAGCGTCTTTTGAAAATTTAGACTATTCAAATATTTTCAATTTTTCGACATGAAAATAATTTTTCAAACATTAAAACACATATTTTCTGAATCAGCTCGACGCGCTCTATCCAACCAAGTAAATGAAAGAATATCTGCTGAATTGTCGAATTTCTGGCACGTTAAGTATTAGCCAAGAAATTAATTAATGGATGATGATAAGGATGAGAACATGACTGCTGAATTATTTAATTCGTGCTTTTGCCGGTTTTTTGTAAGAAAAAGCAAAACCAGACCTGTTTTGCAGCCCGTTTTCTAAAAAGGCTAACTACCATGTACTTTTAACGCATTTTTGGACGAAGTCGATCGCATCTAATGAAGTTTACCCCATGACTATAATTAAAAATTGATAAAATCTATTTTTATTGCTGTCGAAAAACGTAGCAGCGCTTCAAAAAAGCCCTATACAGCAAAGCAGTAGGCTGCATTGTGATTTTGCAAGTCTATTTCAGACATTGATTTACTAATGTTAGCCGTAGTCCACTATCAAACAAAGTGTCTTGATAAACCACTCTGATGGCTTAAAAATGCATCCACCGCCCGTAATGAGAGCATGTTAGATGCATTTTCTCATGTTTTTTACTGTTAGTCGCCTGTATGTTTTGACAAAATACCTCTAAATTACTGTATTTTTTTGATAAAAATAGCTTAGATGCTTTCAATAGACATCACTAACGCATCAAAAAGTCACAAGGCACTAGCTACGGTCAAGACATTTAGTCACCCATCAACCAGGGATAAATCACGCAGTTGCATTCAAGGCACCGAAAATACAACGAGACTCTTATTAGACACAAAGTCATTCTGGTATCTAGTCCAGACATCTCTGGCAGGAGAAATGAAGAGATAACATTTTCAGAAAAGTGCCCTATCGACATTGTTTCTTTGTTCATTATGCTGACTATTATTAATTTGCTGCTTTACTTAATTATGTTAGACTCAAGTCTAATTTGATTAATTTATGTGTTAGATTTGAACGTTATCATTTATGCGGACAAGTACAAATGATACTGGTACGGGTAATAGTTTAGTGATGCAACTGCAGTCGATATGTTAACATTTATAATATACTTTCCTGATACGCATATTGATGCCGGCAATGGCTGTCAGCAGAAGAATACACTTGAGGAGATAATCTAAAATAGAATTGACTATGTTAATGTTTTCATTAGATGCGTAGTGAAACGTCTATCTTATTTATGAGTTGATTTTCGGAAGTAAATGTTTTGGCTATTTTAGCAAAGAGTTGAAAATAATAGTTAAATACCCAATTTTGTCTAGTTTAGTAAACAATCTCACGATATTTTTAGGTTATATCCCAATTTCATCGATTACATCGATGAAAACGGTAGTTTGCCCATTCGCTGCCTCATACATTTACTGTCTATATCAAAGAAGAGAAACTAGCGTTCTTTCTACCTATTTCTTCATCTTACACAGACTTATTCATCGCTTATCTGCAGGTTTTTTGGTCATAGTCCACTTTTATAAGGCATTCCAGCGTATTTAATGCATCCTGGATGCTTTGTCTATATTGAAACGCCCTACCTTATGCATCTAAAATGCGTCTGGTTTACACGGGTGAATGCATTCAAGGTGCATTGACTAAACATCTACGATATCTCACGAAGACACTATAGGCGTATAAAATTGGAATCAAGGCGCCTTCATAAGGCATCGTGACACGTCTTTTACATGGAAATATCTTCTTATTGATCAAAAATGAGGTTGCTTCTAAGGCGCCTAAAGTGCATTTATTTTTAAAAAAATGCACCTCTTTTTCCCAGTGTATAGGCGTAACATTTGATACGAGTATTTGAAATATTATGAATGACCACTCTCATTTCATATGCATACTATAGTTCGTTGCTTTATTTTTAAAATATTGATATATCCGTTGATATTTTCAACCTAATGACAGCTCTGTAGTTTACTAGTTGTGATTAGTTATCTCTCTCTATATCTCTATTGATGTTAAATTTTTTTGACAAACCTAAAAAAAAAAACCACATGCCCTATCACATTTTGACCTAAATTGGTGTTTTACTTACATATAGAGAAAAGAAAAGAGAGACGCATATACTTGCAATGATGGAAATTGTTCTAGTTATGACCGATGTACTCAGCACACACGAAATGTCATTAATTGTGTCCGTCCAACCGTTACAAAAAAGGAAAAGAGAAAAGGGACAAAGGTAGCCCAAATAATCAATCATCAATTTACACCATGAAAATCAATTATACCGTGCCAAAAACGAAAAATTTCGATTTCTTTTTACAGTTATTGATGAAAATAGATATTTTTTCTCATCTTCGAATACACAATTTCACTTCAACAATCTACTAATCAATTGTGTTTTATTAACAAGCATAAAAAAAATCAAAACTGATTTTTTTTCTAATGTGTAAAATTTTTTTGTGTCAATCACAGTGACGAAAAGAAATATATTATGTCAGTAACTCTACTTTTCTGTATTCTATTGCTTGGTTTCACAGAGCAGAGAAGCTGTATAATTTCAACAACTTACTGAATTATCTGGCATACAATTATATGTCAGATGTCCTAAAGGAAAAAAACTTGTACCCACTAACTACTATGTGAGTTTAATAGAGTTGTCACCTGTTTGTAGCAGAACGCTGCGGTTAACATCAGTATACCAGATTTCTATATCTCTTTCCATTCTTAGTTGGTATATTTGTTCATACTACAGATTGGTAAAATTATTTCTCGCTTTTGGTTACATTTTCTCTATTATTACTGACATGGAGACCGAAATCACACAATTAGAGAAGAAGATTGATAACGATCTAATATTGGATTTTTTGTCATGTTCACGCGTACAGTCTATCTACATACAAGTGTATAGTCAAAAAAAAAATGCTTTTAGTTTTCCCTTCAATATCTATTAATACACATGTCAAATGATTAAAAATACTTGTGTATATGTGTGTGTGTATGTATGTATATTGTCTATTGACAACATATATACATTTCCTGCATAGATGATAGGCCCCGATATTTATTTCATACTCTTTTTCTTCTTGCTAAGTATTTCATATAGGTGCAGTTTAAATGAAGAAAAAGAGATAGTAACAACTACCTGTGGTATATCAAAAAAACATCGTTGCATAGATATAGCACGAATAGTTGAACTATAAACGAATACCATCATCGCTATGGTATTAGTTCATCGAATATAATCAGCGATTGTAAAACGATCTATTATCTCTCAACTTTCGATAAGATAGAGGAAGGTAAGATGATTGACTATATCACGTGTTTCAAGCGTGACAAATTCAATCTCTTTCAGAGAGCTTTTATAGTTGTTCTATTAGTATTCTTCATCGTTAGTTAAATCGAAAGGTTTGAAAAAATATTCTGTCCTTTGAATTATAGTTCAACTAAACACAAAGCTTCTTTAAAATCAATGAAATGAAGAAAATTTCTTTTCTCAGTTGATATGAAATATCTATGTTTGTTGAACAGGAAGATCTGCTGCTTTGCGACCGAATCTTATTCAATACGTTGTTTGAAAGATGATGTCTGTTCTCTGAAATAAACATCAACAGCCTTCCTAAATTTCTTTTTAGAGTTTTGTGATGTCTACGACGCAAAATCAGGCCTGTGACATCTATTAGCTTTCTTAAACTCTTCTCTCAGAAAGTTAATGGGTATCTTTTAAAATGAACTGTATATTTTTAATGAAACTAACGAACTCATTTCTCGAAGTCATGAGTGTGACCAAATTTTTACTAATGTAGCATTTAATAACTACTGTGGTAAGTAATTATTATTTCATACATACAATAAAAATAGACAAAAGAGCTAGCATAAAGAAAAGGTATCGAGTTCTATTCGGTAGAGTATAGTATATATGCGCATTGATATTGCGAAAGAAGAAGAAAAGAAGGTGAGCCTTCACGGAGTTTTTTGTTACCTAAAGTTTTGAATAGCGCGTACCTAGATCATACATAAAGAAAATAGATAGTTACATGTAAGATTAATATTGAGTCTATCGTTGTTTAAGTACCAGATCTTCTTACAATCAATGTGTGTGTCCGTATCAATGTCTGTCAGATAATTAGCACATTTATGATCAAGTAGTTGACGTGCTTTCACACACATATAGGATTGTGAATTGACGTCTAAAAGACCTTGAAAATGCTGAGTGGACGGACAGTGAGGTGTGTTTTATTCTTCTTTTAACCGCCAGTTCTAACGTTTCGTTGTAATAAAGTGGGAATAATAGTTGTTACATAGTGCGATCAGCGATTGAAATTAGTACTGCAGTCACAATCCAGAATCAGTGTCAAGCCATTATTTTTGATTTCAATTTATCGAACTAACTTTCTCATTTTAGATAGTTTTGTTATTGGAAACAGCAGATCTTTGTTATCTGTTAAACTGTTTTACTTAGTAACAATCAATACACTATGGCTACTGCGTTATATTCGGCACCCACTACATTGAACAATCCGCTAATGTTTCCAATGGGTTTTCAGACACAGACACCAAACATGAACATTGGACAAATGCCATACCAATTTCAAAATCAACAATTAGGAATTTCTTCCTTCTTAGGGTATCCGGGGCAGCAGCAGCTGACTTATCAACAAATACCGGGGATGCAACAACCGCCACCATCACGGGGACAATCGATGCCAGCTCCTCTCAATCGTTATCCGTACCCCAATGGTACTCAACGACAATCGGGACCACGACCTCCTCATCCCGCGAGTGGGCAAATTGAATTTTCTACACCGTTTGGAAATCGGTCGTCCTATAAACACGATTCAAGAGGTTAATTAATTACGAAATGAGTCTTAAAATTACTAATCATTCCATTTTTCTTTTCTAAAGGTCGACAACACCGGAGACGACGTAGTATCTCACCAAATACTGAAGGTTTATATTCTGATCGGGAAAATCATCAACAGCAAAAACGACGTGCTCTATCTGGTGATCAACGTTTAACTCCCGATCGAAGTAGAAGTCCATCTCAATCACATGAAAAACAAGAGCAAAAATCAGATCGAAGTCCGACAATTGACAAACAGGGGGAAAGACAGCAAGAAAGTGGTGATAAAAAAGGAAAATCGTCCAAAAGAAAAAGTAAAAAAGAACGTTATGATAAATTCACTCGAGGTGCAGATGAATATGGCGGTAGTCCGTGGACCAGAGCACCACAGCAACAAACTGATGTTTATGGAGATAATCAAAGTGAACTACCTCATCATATGCGGGTATAAATCATATCGTTTTAGTTAAAAGGAAATCAAAACGTGAATTTTTTATTCATATTTTAGGTTCATAGACAGCCACTTTATAATGGTTACCATCAAGCTTACGAAGAGTCTGTGAGACGTGGTGATTTGTATAGGAAACAAGCAAAACGTTATATGCGTTTAGCACCAGAAATCAAGCAACAACTTTTGCCACATGAAGATGATTTACAAAAAAATGAAATATTAAATCGAAATCGTTTGCCATTTTACAATACTCAACAACCACCACAACAACCCTATGATCTAAGAGGCCAATTTGGTCAACAGCAATTTAGTCAGTTCAATAATATGGGTGTCCAGCAACCGGGTGGCTTTTTTGGCGGTGGGCAACAAATGCCACCCTTTTCCGCGCCTCATGTACCAACTAATGCTCAATTTCCAAATATGCCAATTCAATCAATGCCTCCAGGTCCAATGGGACCCTCAGTGCCAGCAGCTGAGCGCGAAATCCGTCGATTACGGGAGCACATTCATACATTAGAGGGAGAACTACATAAATTACAGAAAAAATTACATAAAGTAACATTAGAGGAATCAAAGGGCATCAAAAGTGACCATGAACGTGTACGTAACAAAAGTGGTGGATCACAACAACCACAATCGCAATATCGGGAGAAACGAAGAAGACGATCACAAGATACCAGATCACCACGACAAACACCAGTTATTGTTGAACTAAATAGTGAAAAAGAACACAAACATCGTCAAACAAGCAGCGGTACCAGTGGACGACATCAAACACCGCCGAGAACAACTGGGGTTGGAGGTATTGCAAACGATGGTGGGTATGCCGCGCGATCGGAAACAACAAATGAAACACCAACATCATCTGGTTTCGTTCAATCACATAGTCCATTACGTCAAGCTGATAGCGAAAGACGTTCGAAATCGAGAGAACGGTACGTTTTTTTGCTTACCTAATAATAAACATTTCACCTTTCGTTATACCAGCTGCTGAGTCGCGATTACTCACAGTTGTTATGTATAAATACTCCTTTTTAGTTTATTCTTCATTTATTTAATCAATTTCTCGTTTTTAGATCTAGATCAGGTACTAATCAACGATCGGACTCCGAAAATCGCCAGGCGAGAAATTCAAAAAAAGAACGGGAAGAAACGGCATCAAAATTAGCACATGCAGCTGCAGCAAGGGTTAATGGACGAGGAAATGGAAATCAACAACCGGGACCACCCCCACCCCCTCCGCCTCCTCCTACTCAGCAACACGGTAATTTTAGACCACAGCAACAAACGCAAGGAAGTCAAAATCGTCCAGATCAAATGCCTCCTTATGTGCAACAACCGTTTCAAATAAATCATCGTTACCCATCGACAAATATGGCCAGTGCTTTTTCGCAACACCAGCAACAGCCATTCCAGTATCCAAACCAAAATTATAATCAATCGAATAATAATGATCTAGTTTATACTGAAGATTCCGACGAACTTCAAACTGATACGATTAAACGGAGAACAACACGTGGAAGAGATGCAACACAACAAAAAGATAAATCTGCCGAAAAAATTCTAGATGCATTCGAAAGATTTTATGCAAAAAATGGTAAAACAACCGTTCCAATTAAAGTAAAATATATTCCCGAGTCTCAAACCGTTAATCCGCAACAAAAACGTAACAACAATAGACAATCCAATACGAACAAACGACGATCCTCCTCCTCGGCAACATCAACGCCACCATTATCTAGTTTTGATAAACACCGTAATAAACAAAATGGAGAAAGAACACAAAATAAAGAGGTATGATAATGATTTGCGAGAAAATAAATAAAACAAATTCGGTCGACAGTACTACTGCCTATTTAAAAATGTAGTGTCTGCGGCTATTTTTCGAATAACTATTGAACAAAAAGAGCTAAAAATTTGCGGTTTTCAGTTTCTGAAAGTAGATACAAGGAGATGTAAGTGTATGGAAAAATTTAGCTACAAACGCCGCCTGCAGGTGATGTACCTCATTAATCTTTCAAAGAGTAGATTAGAAGTCCAAGAAAAAAAAGATATTATTGAGCACTTATAAGTGGGTTCGAAGTACCACACTATGCCCTATCGAACTAGACAAGTCGCAGATCACTGGCTATTACCGTTCGGCCAGGGGAGTAGTCCTGTCGAGTTTAGATCGGTTTGGGCTGAGTTATGAGTTTTTGTTTCGAGAAAAATAGCCAAAGACAGTTATTTCATCTAATATAGGTTTCCACTGGGTTTTCGAATTTTATTCTATAAATTGGCATTGCCACGAGTTTCAGCGCAGTCGATAACGAATGTTTCTAACTATTTTCAAGGTTTTTCCACTTGAAAATGAGGAGTAAGGTAGACTCCAGTAAAACTACGCCCCTCGATAATTCTGATCTGTGCGATCACTGTTGATAAAACTATACTAAAAAAAGGAAAACATGAAAAGTTTAAAAAAGATGTAAAGAACATGAAGTGATGTCAACTTCTTTCATTTTCCTCGAAACACATAAAACCTTTCATGGGATGGGATATTTAGCCACATATATTCCATCTATGCCTAATTACGTGAAACCGAATATTAAACATATGTACGGTTTTTGTTGAATCGTAGAAGAACGACGGCTCATTAGAAAGTAAACCAGTACACTGGGATTTTGTCCTATTCAACTTTATACTTTTATTGAAAACGATTGTTTAATCTATCAGATATTTTTGAGCTTAGAAACATGATGCAACAAACAATTTTG
>CAJNOQ010003328.1:0-20616 GCA_905250885.1 Didymodactylos carnosus | reverse complement strand
GTCTCATCGCAAAAAGAACTAGTTAGGTTCGCAAAATTGTTTAGGAACTTTTTACAGGAAGAGTCCAAGATATCTGTAATGGATAGACCTTTGATTTCAATCTCGATGAAGTATCATGCTCATACTCAAGTTTTAGTGTTGAATTTAGAAGAACAAAAAAGAAAAAAATTTAAAGTTTTTTGAAACTGGAGGAGTTTTTCAAATTTTAGATCCTTTGAGTTTTTTTGATTTTTCAACACGGAAAGATCGTTTTGAAAAACTGACAACTACAGATTCGTGATCAGCTCATAAAACTCTATCGAATGGTGTATAATAAAGTAGAAAAAAATTCCACTGCTAGTTTGCTTTAGGCGCACCTTACCATAGTTTTTCGCCAGCTGTTCGGAGGAAACCTGAACAGAAAGTAAAAATTTCATTTAAAAATGAACTAAGTGAGCGCTTTTAGAATTTATAGCATGTTCTTAAGAGCAGGAATGTCCCTTCAGCAAAGGAACAACATAAAATAGAATAGTGCTAGTAGATCCACCATGGTCAAATAGCTGTCGAACACTAAACGCTGGCACACAACTGATGTCACAGTTACGCCGTTCATACTCCAAGTATGAAACTGAATATTAAGCAGCCGATCAATTACCTTTGGTTTAGGATGAATTTGTATCCGCTTCTCGAAAAAAATGCATCAAGACACGCATTTCTTTAAATATATCTTCATCAATCAAAAACTGTTTTCTGTAGTGAGCAGCTTGTTTAATAACGTCGATCGTTGGACACGCACTAAAATTTCCAGCTGTTAAACGGTTAGCATTGACTGTAGTACGACAAACTTTCAAAGAACCAACGTCATTGTCCTGTTAAATTAGAAAAAATAACAACCTAAATATAGGATTTTCGAAAAATAATCTTTTAAATTAGTTCTTCAACAACAATGCAGTAGTTACTGTTTGTTTTAGATTACTCTGTTTAGATTACTCTCGTTTGCTGAGGAATTCAACCAATTCAAATATCCGTCAACAGCATATCGTATTTCAGGTTCACTGCATAAATGGAAGAAAAATAAATCAAATGAATTACGCATAGATGTTGAAAATAAATAGTGGGCAACATTCAATGAAAAATACTAAAGCCAAACAACTACAATAACCCCTCCCTGTGTTCAAGTCTTTAATAGAGGACCATCCCCTAATAGAAGACTACTGCCGATTAGATGACTTGAAAGCCAAATAGAAGACCATGATCTTCTAACTTGTCTTCTAATTCCTAGAAGACCACTGGTCTTCGATTATGTCCGCGAAAACAATCCGAAATTCAAAAATATTTCCTCAAAATACTTCTATGCGTAATTCATTTGATTTATTTTTCTTCCATTTATGCAGTGAACCTGAAATACGACATGCTGTTGACGGATATTTGAATTGGTTGAATTCTTCAGCTAAGTCGTCGATTTTGCAGTATCAAGAATAATGTTTAGCACGATACGCCGACGAGAAGAATAAAATAATCATTCGTTTTTAGAATACAAAGTAAGTAAGAATGATAGTCATATTAGGGTACAACGTTTATGGAATCTCTTAGGCATCTCTCTCTAAGTTTCCAAGGGTGAAAAAAATGATACGTAGAAAACACCACTCTAAAGACTATGTGATGTATCAAATCTGGATAATTTACCGACATGAAACATTATCACTTGCCCTAGTTGACATGATCCATTGTGGCCTTTTAAATCATCTTGAAATTTTTGTTTTGGTATGTGTGCTTTCATTGTATGTGTGATTTTTTTCACAGTTGTGATTGTTCATCGGCTCTAACCGATGAAGGAAATACTCGTATTCGATTGTGATCACTACCAGTTTCTTCGATAATATCTGAAATAAGTAAAAGTGGAAAACTGATATGTCGCAACTGATAATGTGAAACGCTTGTGAGAGAGCGAATTATGCATTTTAAGATACATTTTATTTGACAACTATAGCAGCCATACGCTGCATTCGGTTGAGCTGTGTTTTGTAATAATGTGATAGCTGGTTTATCACATGAAACAGTTAACAAAAAAAATCTTTAAAGGAGTCACATTTTCCCGTAAAGCTTTCACGACGTAGAATTTTCGTTTTTCTACTTCTTTTACATGTTCGACGATCAGTTTTGGAACTTATTCCATTTGCTCTTGAAACGACTTTTTGGGTCCAGGCCATAATCCTTCAATGATAGAATTCTGAATTTGAAAAAGTTGTTTTTGATGAATTGCATTAATGCAGAAATGATGTACCACCACGATGCGTTGCCGCAGTGTTTCATTTGTACACCATCAGCATTCAAAGATAACGTTAAAAACCGTCCTGGTTCGTCTCGAAGTAATTGTTGATATCTTTCACCATCGCAAATATCACGTTTTACATCCACGTTAGTTGTAGTGAACGTAAGAAATGTAAGCTAAGTACTTCACGTTCTAAAATGGATTGGACTTACGAGGAAAGGTCCCTAACTGATAAATCGCTTTTGAGTCGAAATCTAGCGGATTGTAGGTTATCGACCATGCTGATTCTCAATATGACCACGGAGGTTCCCCAAAGCCCTTTGAAGATACGGTCTTCTGAAAGTACCAGTTAACTGCAAAAAATAACCTGAACCTTTCTTACAATGCAGGATTGTAACACGCAAATTTCTGATTAAAATGAAATATCCCCCAGCTCTACACGATCTTTCTTTGAAAAGTTATAGAATTTATAAGTAGAGCCGAAATGTTCATTGTCAGCTCAAAGCTATAGAAATAAGAAGGAAAAGTTTATTCTCTTATAAATTCTTTAATTTTGCAAAGAAAGATCATGTAGAGCTGGGGGATATTTCATTTTAAGCAGAAATTTGCGCGCTACAATCCTGCATTGTTAAGAAAGATTCAGATTATTTTTTGCAGTTTCTGAAAACGTGGTTTTCCAGAAGACCGGATCTTCGAAGGGCTGTGTGTGGGGAACCCCCATGATCATATTCGGAATCAGCATGGTCGATAAACTATAATCCACTAGATTTCGACTCAAAAGCGATTTATCAGTTAGGGACCTTCCCTCGTTAGTGTTCAATGCCGTATTCGATGAAATATTGATGTGTTTTTGTGTTATACCGTTTTATAATTTTTGCAATGCTCATTGCTATACCAGTTGTAGGATAAATGGAGTGAACATGCGTCAGATAGATAAGTTTTTTTCTTTTATTATAGAAGCATATGGACCAATTGAAAAAGGTCAGAGACACATCCTTTGGACAGGTGGCGTACTACTATTGCACATATCATCCGACTAAACAATTACCTGTTCCCTAGTCAACTCTCCCCAAAAGAGTTCCCGGAGAGTCCCCTAAAAATTCTATTATAGAGGTCTATTGGTCCATCTTTTTTAGTTTCATATAACTAATTAGTAGTTAAGTGCAGATCACTGGTACCAGTGTAGCTTGTATCAACAAATGAAGGTTGACACATTAGTGATGACTTATTAGAAGAAAATTCGTCAAATTTTATCGTAGAACTATATTATTTTTATATATTGTTTATCTGCAAAACAAAAGGTGAAAGGGGAGTAGGCAAAGACTCTCAGAGGACTACACATATTGGGGAGTGCCTATAGGTTTACATATTTCGTATATGTTTAGGGGGCTAATCCGGGAATCCTCGCGGATTTGGCACTTTTCGGGGACTCCCCAGGATTTTCTTTGGGAGAGTCGAATAGGGTTGTAACGTGTTCGATATTTCAACTTCGGTCGATAGGATGGATGGATTTGTCGATAATCAACAATATAAACCGTTAACACGTTGCAAAGTGAAAACAATATCTCTATTTCTAAAGAACAAATATTTTACTCAGTCCAAACGGTTTAGAATGGCCACTCACTTATTCAAACTGGTTAAACAATGACTTACAGAAGAGTTCACGCGCACGAACGCGTTAAAAAGTTGACATTCCAGTCACCGTTTAGTTTTGCATGACCAATTCGCATATAAGTATCGCAGCTTTTCCACTGGATGCAAGATGCGTCAACACAAGTTTTAAAAATTTTTCTCTTCCTGTGTACAGGTACAAGAGATTATCCATCGTAATGGTACTGATGAACAGTGCTTGGTAGACTATGGCTGTGGTCTGCTACCTAAGATTCATCTATCCGTGGATTTTGAGACTTGAGGAATTTATTTGATGATCTCAAAAATAATTTTTATAAGTAGTGCAAAGGTGTCTGATACACTAACGCGTTTAGAAAACTGTACAGATCAAATGCATTAAAACTAAACGAGTTTGAACGTTTTACTATTGAGGTGTAACGCTATCAAAAGTACGAATTGAACTCGTTAAGACCACCGAATGTGAAACATTTAACGTGTTAATCCACTTACCTGTCGCGTTACAATGTTAAACTTTTTCGTGAAACGTTATGCTACACCTCGGAGTCTTGAGATAGAGGTTTGCGAAAAATCCGGTTTTCTAGCAAACTTAGTGATCTTAAAATTTCTCTCAGAAGCTTTTCAACCATATAATTTTGCATAAAACGATATGCTGGCCAAGTTTCTAGGATCGTGCACCACTGAGTTTCAGGCTTTTTAACATTATGGATATTTATTCAGTCGCGTCGATCGAGTTTTAGATCTGTATGGTATTTTCTATCCCACTTTTTGAGACAACATCGTAGAAGCTTGCCCAGCATATCATTTTATGGAAAATTGAAGGCGCTATCCAGTGGTATGGTTGAAAAGCTTCTGAGAGAAATTTTAAGATCACTAAGTTTGCTAGAAAATCAGGTTTTTCACAAATCTCTATCTCAAGACTCCGAGGTGCAGCATAACGTTTCTCTGTCGAAATATATAGAAATCGACGCGCTCTTTTATTTAATACCAACTTCAAGGTTCTATGTTCGGAAATGTAGTCAGCAGACGTTCTACAAGTTAGGCCAAATCCGCCGGAAAATGATGAAAATGCATTTTCAGTATTCATTTCTAGTATTAGGACGCCCAGGCCGAATTTGTCCTCAACATTTTATATATCATTTTGTAGCCCATGAAATTTTGTATCGAATGATATACAAAGTGGAGTGGTTAACGATAAAATGGCTGGATAATATAAGCGATGAATGCTGTTGATCTATGGATTTGTTGAGGTCGCGGCTAGTATTTCTAGCGTTAGGACACCCACACCCAATTTGATCTCGATGTTATATGTATCATTTTGTAGCCCGTGAAATTCTCTATGGAGTGGTATACAGTAGTTGAGATTTGCTTTGAGCGAAGAGAAGATATGAGGAAAATACTCTAAATAAAGTTCATCTAAGGGTGTGACGGTTTCAGGAATACCCAGCAGGTTCAATGTATTTGGAGCCGTGAGACTCGTTTATTTTTAATACGAAAACAACAATCTATACAATAATGTTATAACTATACGTCCGTCTGCTTCTTTAACTTGCGTTTAACTGCCCTCTCCCTTCTGTCTCTTCATCGACCATAGGAGATAGAGAGAAAGAGATATTCACATAAAACAAAGGGAGAGAGTGATGTGTATATGATGACCGATGAGAGAGAACAACAGATATATAGCATGCCTTGAAGAAGAACAGAGTGAAGAGGATGAGAGGACCATGAGAAGACTGGCATTATTCTTCACAAAGAGGATAAAGTTTGGATGCAAAACGTTTTCCACGAGGGGCTGAAAATGGTTTTTTTGAGATGCCAGTTTTAATTACTGAGAAAAGCTACATGAGACCTGTGAATATGAACTTGATCTGAGTGGGAGCCGATTTTGTCTATTATCGACCACGTCGTTTCTATTTTACTATGCGATCAAATAAGCACTATTCTACGTTCATGAGTTTATTCGTCTAAACTAGGTAACCCAACTTAATACGTATAGAGAAAAGTAGGTCTTATGCCTGAGGCCAAGAAGGTTCATAACTTCAACTATGCGAATAATTGATTACTTGATTACTAATTGATTACTACTAGATATTTCTAAGTAGGCGGTTAAATAGTATGGTTTCGTTAGAACTAAGTGACTGTAGGGTAGTCTAAAACAAACAGTAACTGCTGCATTGTTGTTGAAGAACTAATTTAAAAGGTTATTTTTCGAAAATCCTATACTTAGGTTGTTATTTTTTCAAATTTAGCGCAGAAAGTGGCTTTTTTATCTGTTTTGCGCTTATTGTGCACGCTGGGACATGCTGAATTTAATTCTAATATTTTCAGCTCAAGAAATCGTGTGGTTTTGCTAAATTTTGTTACATATGATACACTACGTCTTGCATAGTGTAACCATTGATTCTTATGGTGCCAATGAGAACGTTGTTATATGTCATAAGAATGAATTTCGCTATGAAGAGTCGAAAAAATTCAAACAAAAACGGATTTAACCAAACTTTCACGATCACCAGAGTATTTGCTCTATATTATATGAGCAAAAGGAAATCGAATAAAAGCACTCGTCTCAGAAGTTTTTTTTTCATATGTTGTTTGACTGCGAATATAGTTAAGATCCAAGAGGCCGTTTCCTACTTGAGGATAATTTGGATATATGAATCGACTGAGAGATGTTTCCGTAGCTTAGAGATAGATTGAACTATAATTCGATCAGAGACGGAATTGTCCATGAGCGGTGGTCAATTGTGATTCCCTTCATTTGAAATGATCAAAGTCCTATCATCGCAATAGCGCTAAAGTAGGCATGTAATGGGATTTATTTTGGTTTCTCGATGTATCCGAAAAGCTTTTTAGCGCAGCCCCACGAGGTGAAGAATGATAAACGTTTCTATGTTGATAAAGAGGTGGTATAGTTCAGACTCGCCCATTTTTAAATAGGTCATATTTTGTTTCTGCTTTTCGCAACACTTTGGTATCATAGGAAAATTCACATGAAAATTCTCACGGAGGGGAGGAGCTGTGATCGCCGAAAAGTGGCAAGAGGACCCCAAACGCTGTCATGAATATCTAAAATGCTAATAAAACCTGCGTGGTACCAAGAGGAAGCGTCGCAATAGAGCTCCGCCCAACGAAACAAGACTAAACGCAAAAAGGGTTTTCGCCTTCGCAAAGAACAGATTAAACTTGTTTTGTCTGAAGTAGCACGTTTTTAGCTCAAAAGGAAGAAAATATTTAGTTGGAAATTGCAACACTTCCTATATTAAAATTTCAACAAACAGTCAGATTAATAGCGATTTTTATGATTCATAATCGACCATAAGCATACTCCTTAACTCGATTATCGATTGTCAATTTTGAAAAAGTAGGTATATACGAGGCGAAATTACTGAATTTTCTTTTTCAATATTATGCTTATGGTTTTAGCAATGACTGCTTGTACGAAAGAGACTGAATAGTTTCTATTTTTGCGTACACGTAGTTTTTCATAGGATTCTAGTTTCAGTCCAGATTTAATATTAGTTAGAAGAGACGGTTGTTTTCTTGACAGGTATACTGAATGCAGTATACGAAACAACTTGATTTCGATGAAATAATATCATAGAGTTTGTTGAAGTAAAGAAAAAGAGTAAAGTGCATAAGTATACCTGCTCGAGCAAGATAACATCTATCAAACATATAATTATGTAACTGCTTTTTTTTAACGTTTTTTGCGCCCTTATCAAAACAAAGTGTTTTCATGTTTAAAGCTTGCTTATTAAATAGATGGCCCAAATGAAATTACATTGACTGTAAGTGCGTTTTTCTTTGATTTTTTCATTCACATAATTATAAAGGAAAACGTGAAACGTTTTAAGCTCTATAAAGTAAAGTTGTATTCATGATTTAGATTTTTTGTATTCATTTTCGCTCTATATTGAATTTGTCTTCGTGTTTGCCGGTCATTCGTAGACTATTAATGGTTGCATGCGTTTGCTCGAGCTTTAATCAGCCTGAAAGATAGAGAGGAAGCACGATTTATTAGTAAGCAAACGTTAGTTGTACAAGTGTTGATGAAAGATCGTCGTTACCCGATGAATCAGAATCGAAGTCTAGCTCAACGTTCTCGGCATCGTCCATTAGATCCGGCTCGATTTCTTCTTCCACGAAGGCGTTAAAAGCCCGAAACTGCTGCTCAACCCTTCGAGCGTAACTAGTGAATCAGAACGAAATTTCCTTGTCGAGAACACTAGTGTATTCTTCAGAGTGAACATGGGCGAGGGCAGCCTGAGGAAATTCGGCTTTCATGAGCATAGTGTCATATTTGATGCTGTGCTCGTCGAGCCACTGGTCAGTTTGATCTCTGCGCCACAATCGCTTACGTGGTTTAGCGTCGTGATGAAACTCGTTGTGTCAGATGGCGTTCTTGTTAAGGATAACAATAGCCGTATTAAGACCATGAAGGAAGCGAAGATAGGAGGTGGCGTTTCCGATTCATTCGATAAAATTGGCTGAGTTGACGAAATGTTTGTCATCGCACGTAAAAATGTCGACGGATTCGTTATGAAACCCGGTCTTGTTTATCATAACCGAGATAGCAAACCGCTGACCCATACCGTCGCTTGTCTTAATCCGTCCTACGTCTTGCTCATCGACGCACACGGAGAGCTTCTCCTCGCCGACGTTAAACTATCTCTCGTCATGATAATAGATGAAGGCGCCGTTGTCGCAAATGACGTAGAGTAGGGAGACCTAGGTATTTTTGTTCGTCTGCTTGTAGCAAAATCCTAACCGTCTCGTGCACCCATAAAGGATTGTCTCAGATCGGATCGGAAAGTCACTGTACGCGTCGTGAAGCCGAATAAGAAGATTTGTGGATGTGGGATATATCTTCTCTACCTAGAAACGAGGAAAATAGTCCCTTGGAACTCAAAAGAGTCGATCAACTAACCAAGGGTAATGAAAATGTCATTGGATTGTAACTTCGGTCAATTCGCCCAAAGTGGTCAACGGGTCTCATCTGAGGCGGAAATAGAACGCCCGCTTCTTTCTTTTCTTGTTCTTTTCGCCGCAGATCAGCGAGTTCGCGCTAGAGATTGAACAGCGAGCGCTCACTAACGCCCAGCATGGCAGTCAGGCATGCAGTGGTGTGAGCGAACAGAATGCTCGTCCTTGCAGAAGTAAAGGGTAACCGTGTATTGAGACTGTTTTCAGCAGGGTATCCGAAAAGTACTCTGCTTCAAGTATGTCACAGGTACTTATCGGGTATTATACTCAGACATTCTAACTTCGTTGGTGCTTGAAAGTGCCGATCGGGTACACGACCAACTACATACAAGTATCTTGAAAAAGAGTATTCGATAAGGGCGTAAAATGTACAAATAAACCTGTACTGTGTGCTAAATGTTGTACAAACAGTCAAAAAAAATCACTGTATTTTCATAACGAATCAACGTTCAGAACCGAGACACTTTTCATTTTGTAGAGAAATGTTTAATCTACTTAATCAACAAGTTGCCATTTTAGCTTATCGTTAGTTTGTAACTTTATTGCAATAACTTTTCGAAAAAGAGCAAAAACCAGAGGCCGTTAGCTGGTCAAGCCGTTAAATGCGCGAGATCTGGCGTTCGGACTGTATGTCACAGAAATGGCGTAATTGTAGAACCCGAAAAGTCGATTAGACTTTTTTCGAGGATGATAAATATCTGAAATCTACTGGTTTACCCAAGTACTATTATCAAGCACTATAAGAGTTTTTATTTTCTTTGGACAAGGCCGCCGACTCCAGAACTGACTCGATAAGAAGTGTTTGCTATGGGAACCATGTTCTGCTACTAACCCATGTGACACGTTTTTACCTATTGTGGCGCAAGTGTGGCACAATGCGCTTGCTGCGACACAATTGCGCGCACTATGCTAGTTGTGAGCGCAATTGTAACGCACATTGGATTCGCAGTGTGGGCGCAATTGCCGTGCAATTAAAGCGCTATCAAAAAATTTCGATTTTCATACCTTTGATCACCTGTATCTGAACTGTATGAATTCTGACGTATCCCTTGCGCGATTCCCATTTCGGAAGTTCTGTAACTAAGCTTTCTTCGGTAAAATTAGGTACCTGATTCTCGTGGAACACATTTTTTCCACTCACTGTGACCGAATGCACTCTCTGTGACGTAATTCCGCGTATTTTGCTGATTGGGAGCGCAGTTGTCCTCAAACAGTGCTCGCCCATTTTTGACGGTATCAAAACATGGAGTTGTCATACCTTTAACTACCTATGTCTCAGCCATTTGAACGTTATATGCTCCAGACGATTCCTCTTTTTGAAAGCTCTGTACTAAACGTGTTCCACTAAAACTTACTACATTCTTTCTAATGGGACACTCAGATGACGTATTTTTTCGTTCACTGGAGCGCAGTCGTAACACAATGCGATTGCTGCCGCATTGCACGCAGAGACTCAATTGCATTCGCAGTGCGGCTAAAAGTCGAAAAGCTGAATCGACCTTTCGACTTTTACATTACTCTATATGTGTCTTTTGGCAAGTGGATCTTGGATCAAATCACATAATATACCGTTCGGTTAAATTTTTCTCTAATTTTAGAAGTCACTCAACGACTGCACCCATCGATGACCCTCAATTGGTGATCATTGGCCGTCGAAATTGTAAATTGATGCTGAGTGTTAATTACTAAGAACTTGCCCAACAATAGGCAACACCACAGAATTTTTGTCCTTGTTATATACTTTCACATCAAAAGAAAAATATTTTCATTTGCTTATTTTCAAAGAAATCGTTTGATTCTGCGCATATATTTTGGATACGATGAAGTTTGCGGAACATTTATGGAAACATTTAACGCCTGAATGGTATTCCCAATATATTGCATATGATGCCATGAAAGAAATACTTTACACATGGGTTGCCGAAGCACCACCGCTTCCCGACATGAATGACGCCTTAAAGCGTGAAGAATTTTTTCTGCAGGCGGACGAACACTTTTTACGAGTAAGAATTTTGATGTTCAGCTTAAATTTATTAATTCTTGTTCTTCTTTGTAGTACTGCGAGAAAGAAGCATCAAAGATCAATACTTTCTTTGCGGAAAAGCTTGCTGAGTAAGTATGTTTAAATATTAATCTCCATTTGTGAAATCTTGAAATAGCAGGTCTTCATCTTGAGATATATAAATAATCTTACAAAAACATTTTGCAATGCATTTCTTTTTGAATAATCCAGTTTTGAATTGAGCTTTGTTCGTTACATTACTTCGAAAATAGTAACAAAAAAGTAACATGGATTCAGAAATAAAACGTGGACAGAAAATAAAGTATTGAATACCTCTTCTAAAAGGTAGCCAATTTCGGGTTTGTGTCCATTCCTATTGTCTTAGAAATGACTTCTAAATGAAGCTGAATGCTTCATGGTCTCATTCTTATATTTAGTAAACAGTTTTTCTTTAGAAATTGCAAACGTGCACAAAAAAGATCATGGCAGAAATAGTTATAGACTATTAATTTCAGTTTTATACCTTAACTCACTTTATTTTTATCATCTGCCAAGATGCTAAATGAATGTTCGGACATTATTTGCATTTGCCATTATAATTCAAAGTTTGTCTTCTCAACTTAACTTAGAGACTTATCTCCATCAGGTTTTGGTCCCGCATCTCTTTTTCAGCAGTCAACATAAAAAACACTGTACTGGTATTGAATTACTTCGAGTCGAAAGTAACTAGCGAATGACTCTAGTGAACAATATAAAAAGTCTGTTTCAAATAGATCGATAAAAGCCTTCAAAAAAAGCTTAATTTAGAAAGGCAAATGTTTTCAGACGGCTGTCGCGACGATTTTCGGGTAATTTGTACTCATTAACTATTCTCTGTCTGACTACGTAAACTGTACTTTTTTAGGCGAGTGTCACATTCACATGTTGATTCAGTGACTTCAGATTAGTTTGAAGTAAACACCGCTACTCGACTCAGCATTACTCTGATCCATCTTGGAATAATCAGAATCCATATGACTGCTCTCGAAAAAAAAGCTCTATAACTTCCGAAAGAAGGTAGATTTGAAAAAGTATGATCTTGGTAGTCACGCCGAACAGCAACTCTCATAATTGCATAACGAATTTCGTTATGACAATTTGAAAGTATGGAGCAGTTGTCCAGTCTTCATGCCCTCTTTCTAGAGCGTTGAGACGGCTTGAGCCTCTAAAAAATGAGCTTGTTCTCATCGACCAAACCCATGGGAATCGCCATCGCCAAATCACCTTATCCGGGATGTTTCCCGACGTCGACCTAGAGGCAAATATTGGCAAAGTGGCCGGCTACAATAGAATGACAACGACCAGTCCACAGCATCGAAACGGTTTGAAAGCAAGGTTGACCGGTCTTCCTTCTAAACGATTGGACGAGCAAAATTCCCATAGACAAATGCAAAAGACACGGCACCGAACGATAAATGATTTGAAATTGGCTTTCAGTGAATTGTATTTGATGCTTATCCTCTTGAAAACTTATCAAACACTCAACTTTACGGGATTTCAAAAAATATTAAAAAAACACGACAAACTATTTCAAACGACTCGCGGCGATGAATGGCGGTAGGTTAATTCTATCTTGTGTGTGTGTTCACCGTTGAACAATTGCAGCCTTTAAAAACAGAAAATTACACATCGATTCGGCAGCATTTTACACGTCAAGACGCGTCGACCAATTGATCGTCGAAATCGAAGCAATGTATACCAATGGACTTGAATCTGGCGATCGGACACGAGCAATGCAACGTCTACGTGTTCCACCGCTCGAAGAAAATCAACCACGCCTAGTGACATTTCGTGTCGGACTGTACGTTGGTAAGATATCTTTTTC
Organism: Didymodactylos carnosus; assembly: GCA_905250885.1. Taxonomy (NCBI): domain Eukaryota; kingdom Metazoa; phylum Rotifera; class Eurotatoria; order Philodinida; family Philodinidae; genus Didymodactylos; species Didymodactylos carnosus. The sequence continues at coordinate 7,887 of CAJNOQ010003328.1, read as the reverse complement.
CCTTCGCTAAAAGGAAAGCTCTCCAGAACGGTAAATGGTTTTTCTTTTTTTCTTTTTCGTTTTTGCCACCGGCTTAAAATTCGGGCATGTGAATTTGTTCGAATTTTCGAGTTTTTTCTTCTTCTTGACAGTATAAGCAGGTCCTCTGGCGTGTACTTGTAATTCCGCTACTGATGCTTTCTGAAAATGTTCAGTTTAACTGAACCTGAACATTTCGTAATACGTATTCAGTCGGATCGTCATACCTTTTCTAGATTCTAAGCGTTAAGATTTTCTAGATGAATAGTTCGGAGTCTATGCTCGATTCCGTTATTCTTTTATTTGCGTCGCGTGATGCGCGTCGATGAACAGCTAAACCATGTCGTCTATTTCAGAGTTTGATAACGATCCTGTGTTAGTGCTTAAGCTGAACACTAATGTGTACATATTGGGTGCTGCGGTCATATGTTCTAGTCCATAAGAAGCTTTAGGCAATATTTTTTCTCAGGAATATTATCATCGGTTAAAAAAGCAAGGGTATTCAAAAAAGGTGAAACAGATTTGTCTTCTTCTTGCTTTCTTTTTTTCCGATTCCGTTTACTATCCTGTATCCTTTACCTCCGTTAGTTATTTTTCACTACTCTTATTTACTTCGAACATCAGCGGGATCAGTGGCTTTCTAATTGTGAATAGCTTTGTTTCGGCGATAAATCCGGTTAGTAGCTTACCGTTTGACTATTTATCATCAAAAGAGTTACCGTTACACGTGAATTAGATCTTTGTTTGCTTCCTCCTTTGGCTCGAAGAAAGAGGCTTACGGAAAGTAGAATCTCGATTCTGTTCTGTGCCTACAAGAGTGGCGTAAGGATTACTGAGTGAAGAGTGAATGTTAACAAAAGCAGAGATAAAAGCTAAACTAAATGGCGCTACAAAAAGATAGCGAACATAGGAGACGAAGACCGAGCAAGCGAGGCGGTGAGAGATATAGAACAGCTCTTCATTTCATTTCTTTCTAGAGTTGAGGTTTACTTGCAGATAGAGTTGAAGTTGCTTAAAATTTTTTGAATAAGCAGATAAGCAAAAGAGACCCTTTGTTTTCTTCGTCTCTTTCTTCTTTATTTTAACCATCAAAAAGTGTATAGTTACAAAGTTTGAAAAACGAAACTAGAGCACTAGCACACGATGAGAGTCGACGACCCACAGATGTATTGAAAGAAGGATTAATCTCTTTACAAAAAACATGGTTTAACTCAAAAACTTAAAATAACAAGTACAGAGTTGTGTGGCTGAAAACATGCACCTTTCCACGTTATTGCGATATCTTGCTCCTTTGAAGAAACTCTGTATCCACGTAATTGACTTCTTCAGATTTAGAATTTTCAAGGAAAAAATCACTCAATGTCAATTTTAATGACACAAATGCGATTATGTAATCTGTGAATCTTTCTTACTCAAATAACTGGTACACCAGATGACACAGAATAATACCACATAGTAAAGCTTTCTCGTATCCTCCATGCAGCTAAGAGCACATACATTTTGACAGAAGAAGGACTGAAAACAAGAGTGAGTTGGCTTGACATCATAATTCTTAAACACTCTCATTGCTATTAACAAGCTTTTTTCTTTTAAACTACAGTTAACCAAATATCTAATTCAAGAAAGGCAATTATAACTACAATATTGTCAACACTTTATGACAAACCCTTCCACTACCAAGTAAACCCTGTCTTGAAGATCGTGTAGCCGTGTCTCCCACCATATCTCACACGATCGATAGCTACGCTTTTCAAGTGAAGGGTTCTGTGAATGATGCATTCACTATACTTTTCAATGACTAATATTACATATATACCAACGTTTTACTTTTCGAGGAATGCTCTGTATATTAATTCCGTTGGTGATCCTTCTCGGCGGCACTTTCAATATCAGTCAGTCAGGGAAATCACTTGCCTGGCGTCCAGCACTTCATCTTTATCGTCCTGCATTCCTCATTATTCTTCACATTATTCTTTTTGGCATCAATGTTTACGGTTGGTCACATAATGGCGTCAATCATGTCCTCATATTCGAAATGGATCCACGCAACCATTTAGCATACCAAAAATTTCTCGAAATTGGTACATTACTTATGGTTCTGTGGTTTCTCAGTTTTTCGGCATTCATTCTCGCATCGTATTATGACGCTCAACCATTCGTACAGCCTCTCATTTTTGTCATATTTCTGATTCTTTTTCTCATCAATCCAATTCGAATATTCTGGTATAATGCTCGTATATGGTTTTTAAAAAAATTGGGCCAAGTCTTTTTGGCACCATTCTATCATGTTGACTTTGTCGGCTTCTGGCTCGGTGATCAGCTCACATCGCTTGAGTTGATCTTTTTCGATATTGAATTTTTCATCTGTTTCTATATTTATGATGCCAATTGGGGCTCAACGAATAAACCGAGCGGTGCCTTCTGTAGTGGTTGGTCACAATATTTCTTACAAACATTTTTTATTCTCCTACCATCCTGGTTTCGTTTTGCACAATGTCTACGGCGATACCGTGATACTAAACACAAATTTCCCCATCTTGCAAATGCCGGCAAATATGCAAGTGGTTTCTTCACAGCTATAACCAATACGATTCGACGCGCTACCAATCTTCATTATAATAACAATAAAATAGTAAATCCGTACCTTTACCTATGGTTTGTGACGTCGTTCATCGGTGCAACATACAAATTCATCTGGGATCTCAAAATGGACTGGGGTTTTTTCGATAAGAATGCTGGTGAAAATAAATATCTACGTGAACAAATCGTCTATCCATCGAAGATCTACTATTATGCAGCCATTATTGAAGATTTTATTTTGCGATACATTTGGGTCATTAATGTATTTATTTATTTTCGCACACCATCTGCCGAATATGCCGATATCATCGGATTTGCTTTTGGTATCGTTGAAGTAATTCGACGATTTATTTGGAATTTTTTCCGTTTGGAAAATGAACATTTAAATAATTGCGGCGAATTTCGTGCTGTTCGTGATATTTCAATACGTGCTACACCAACTGATAATAATTATTTGCCATTGGAAGAGATGAATTTTCAAGGTCAAAGTGCGCGTATTTCGAAACAACGCCGTTTGACTTCAGCTCAAGAGAGAACGGCGACGTCGACAGTTGAGACAGAAATGACGGTAGTGAATGAAACGAGCGAAAATGGCACAGTACTTCGCAATAGCTCGATGTCAACACTGGCCACAACGGAACAAATTGCCGATGAGATCAATGCTATGTTACCGATCGACCCATTCGTGGACACCAAATTGCTCTTGCCTCTCGACGAATCGTCAATCTAATACATTGATAGTTGACAATGCATATTGTTCCATGAACTGCCTAATTCGTATTCGAATAGAAGTGTGAAAGTTAACTTCTACATGAAAGACACCACAAAGAACAAATGATGCTACTGTAAACAAATTAAAATAAAAGGTTTTTTGCTTACTTTTCTAATTAATTCAAAATAAAAATAAAAATAAAAATAAAATTCAAAATATAAAAGACATTAACATAATGATCGTTGAAGGAATAGTAGTTAACAAAAATTCTCTTATTCCATCAGGTCTATCTAGTCTTGCTCAGATTGAATCCATAGGTGTTACGCCAAATGGTACTAATCAGTTTCAATCAGAGATAAATCGAAACGGTATTCTATGCATCGATGGCATGGCTATGAAAGAGAAGTATCGTCAAATAGAAAAAACTGTAAACGTTGGTATATATGAGTCCACATTCGACTGCCATACAAATGATGATTCGTGAATGCGAGTGTTCAAGTTACTCATCAAATCTAATGGATCGATCATGCAGAACAATTTGAAAACGTAATAAAAATAGCGTCACAACAACGAAATCTGTCAAATTTTTCTCAATTGAAAATTAATTACCGTAAATTTTGTATGAATATTCGATTTTTTCTGGATCGTGCTATTTCAATTTATTCTGAATTTTCTTTATTGTCTGTTGAGAAAGACGTTCAAGATGTATACATTTTAGCTGGTCGATGTTACTATTACCAACTGCCACAAGTGCTTTTAGTCAGATCACTGGCATTACTCGACTTTTACGATAAACATGAACATATTGCAAATACAAGATCGTCAATAGATAATACTAAATAGATTGAAAAAGGGATGCCAACAGATTCCGATTTTGTACCAGCGTTGCAGTTAAAATTTTGGCCAGTAAATCTCAACGATTTACAAGAAACATCACTAAGTCTTGCTCAAAAATGGATTAAATATGTCGTAGATATAGTGAATTCTGGTAAATGTACGCACTATTTTATTGATGAATTCAATATTTTTGAACCATATACGCCTGAAAATTTGGAAAAAGCTAAACAAATTCTTCTCAATGAAGTAAAACTCGATGAAATAATCGAAACACACATGTATACGGCTCAAAATCAACAACTATTGTTTGATACATTCAAATTAAATAAACAAAATTATATATATGATCTGAAAGTAAAAGACATTTTATCTCTCATCAACGATTATCGTACACTGAAAGAAGATTGTATTGGTCTATTCACGGAGATTAAAAATCAGGATAAAGAGTTAAGCGAAGCACTTGATATCTTATCTGTCTTAAGACGGTTTGATGCGAAAAAAATGGAAGATTGGAAAACGTTTCGAGAATTATTTTTAGATCACAATGACTCTTCCGAATATGCTGAACCTATTTGGAACGACAATGTTGTACAAAACGAAGATCCCATAGTTTTTTGTTCAATGTTGAGCATGATCGGTACAGTCTTACATTTGATACAACAGAATATCGATGATTCACCAGATTTTCTTACACAAAATGTCCAGAAAGATGATGTTGATGTTAAAAAGTATTAAAATGTCTTTCAGCCGATACCATGGTTTATGCAACCAGATCAATTACACTCGATCCATCAATATCATCATTTAGACGTCGAAGCGTACTCTGTGAACATCCAAACGGCCCTGGAAGGCCTGTTGAACAGGACAATTGCATGCCAGCACATTTTAACATCAAAAATGTATGTCAAATCGCACCCGATAAAAACATGAGACTTAATGAAGTAGCAAGTTATTATAAAGGTTATGCTGATGAAGAACTCTTCGAACTTGCACGGACTGTTGAATTATCTATGAAGGACTATTAGACAATTTGCTTTCTCAACACATTGATATAAACTTTCTGAAAACTATACCGTCGGATAGAGAATCAAATCCTCTACCAAAGAGCTCATTTGTTTTAATTTAGGTGCCAAATTTCTTTTTTATTATCTAAAAAACGTTTTGGCGCTTTTTCTGAGCAATTTTATGTCCATTTAATCTAATTTTGAAAATTTATTTTTGGCTGCATGGGATGAAGGGCACCTCAAACTATCTATCTATGTACAATCAAAGCTTGTTAAATAGTCCTGTGACAGAAAAAATATATGCCAAACCGTCTGCCAAGAAGAGCAAAAAACGGTGAAATTCCATAACGGTCACTTTTATTCGATTTCCTCTGCCAGGGAACTAATTCAAGAAAACGTCAGTAGCGATTCTGATAGCCCAAACTATGAGCTTTAATTTGGTAATGAAGCAGTCATTTTAAAATTAATTTAAGGCTTACATTTTACTGACATAAGCCGAAAAACACTTTGTAACGGCCTCTATTTTGACTATCAGTTTTGATCCGCTTGTTCAATCAAGCTCAAATAATTTATGGTAGTAGAACGCCCTAAAAATATCCATCATTGGTATAAATTTCATTGATAAACGTTGCTTCTTGCCGAGATAAGGGGCACAGAAGACGAAAAAATGAAATTCTGTAACATCTGGCCAAGCCGTGTGAACATATTGAACCTCATACTGACCACCACAGTTACCAGTGACAGCTCTGCGACAAGTGGTGTCCAAATTAAAAGGAATCAGTAGCAAATATCTGCCCCGTCTCAAGTTCGTGACTAGCCTTAACCATGAGCGTTACTATGATCGTTCATTACCAGAGAAAAGTTTTCCTTACCGTGAGGAAAGAAATTTTTCATGTCGTGATCGTGACCAAAAAAGCTGGTCACATCGATCTCTACGTATAGCATCTAAATCGTTGTTTCTCTTTTTAGGTTGACACCTCAAAATTCAAATATGTCCACTCTTTTGGATACGAACCGGTATGGAATAAATTCTTGTGTATATTGTAATGAAAACTGTTCTCATTTCAAGCAAAAGATATTCACAAAATTCAAAAAAATTGCGCAGTAAAAGATGATGATTAGTTGTGAACAACGATCATTAATTGTAAAAATAAAAATATTTAAATTAAAAAACGTATGGAATAAAACAACAATCTTGAATAAAATAAATATCGTATACATATCGCTTAATCGTGCTGTTGTTGTAATTTTCTTTTTTCTTTTAACAGAATAATATCTTCTTCTGTTCGAACAATATCCAAATGTTCTTTTGGTAAAAATTGTTTATACATAATTAATGCTCTTTCATAATATTCAAGTACAATATTTAAATTATTCATTTTTTCATATACATCAGCTGTATTATTTAGACTAAAAGCAAGACTTGGATGACCTAATGGAAAAAGTTTTTCAGTTATATTCAATGATTTCAATTGATATTCTAAGGCTCTTCCATATTCACCTTGCACAGTAGGCATTTAGGTGGCATTTTGGTGAAAAATCGCAGGTTCGAATTTTTATATTTTGAATGATGACATATATACTATAAATAATGCCTTATTTAACGGTGAAAAGTTTTTGACTCTAGCTTCTTCCAAAGTTGAGAAAATTAAATTACAAAATTATCAGTAGAATTAGCATGCTGGCGCGTAAAATTGCATTTTCTCCATCAGACTGTAAGTTTTTTTCAAAAACAATGGCATATATAGAATCGCCATGTGTTGGGCTATCTAGCCATAAGAAAATTTTTCGTCGGACAAAGTTAAATTTCGGGGAACGCGCGAAGATCTTTCCACGGAACTCATCTAAAAAAAAGACGTCCTCATAAAAATGCAATCGCTAAACTGCGCTGAGCAGCTATTGATATGAAAAATAGCTCAAAATGTTCGTCTCAACCTCCTCTACATATGCTCATTTCACAAAGTCTCCCAACTCTAGGGGTGCTGAGTTACAAGCTTTCCAAAAATCCTGGGGATTTTCGAGTATTTCGTCGTTTTCTCCCTCAAAAAAGCATTTTTTGTTGAAAGTAAGGTCATATTCGGAATCAGCGTGAAAAACTGTATCGAATGGTATATAACTTATCTAGTTTCGGTCGATCAATTTTGAATTCTAAAATTTCTTAGTCTTTGAGATTCACACAAACAATTTCGTGCTGAAAATTTGAATTTCAAGATAAAGGAACCTGAACGGCCCGAAACATGTTTCTTACAGGTTTTCGACAATCCCCTTTCCAGTAGCATCGTTTTTGAATATTGAGAAAGTCTTCTGAAGGGTTTTCTAGAGATCGGATCTCTGGAAAACTCCTTAGAAAACGTTTTTAAAACCCAACTCTCATGCCATTAGAAAGAGGATCATGAAAAACCTATAAAAAATGGTTCAGGAAATTTTAGTTCGCTCATAACGCTAAAGTTCGCCTGCTCTAGCAAAAGATGCCCACTGTGCCTTGATCATTTAGTATATTAGCTATTGCGGTATGGGTTAATGATCGTCGTTCGCTGTCAGATAAATAATATTGTTCTTCAATTTTTAAGGCTTTGTCTATGTATTCTAATGCCGTATTATATTCACCTTTTGCCTGATAAACAAGAGCTATATTATGATAACTAGCATACCATTCCTTATGATTATTTGGAAAACATTTTTAGTCTAGTATTAATTATCATTTTGTAAGTACGTTGATAATCTTTGGGTGCATCA
>CAJNOQ010003327.1:0-20622 GCA_905250885.1 Didymodactylos carnosus | reverse complement strand
TTTCGAATCATCTTTTCCCGAAATAATGTAGATTTCTTTTTTCAGATGTAGATCTGGCTCTTTCAAAATGGGTAATACTTTTTGTTGGTGAAGCACTGATGCTTTAAGAGTACGCTGAAGAGCTACATAACTGTCGGCACTCCCGCTTAGCTTGATCAGCAGATCGTTTGCTTCAGAGAGTCTCCTCGCCTTCTGCGAGAGGATCGCTTGATCGAGCTCGGTCTTATTATTAACTATCACCAAGATGCTAACACACGGAGAACATTGACGGAAACATTTATACAATCCACATCGCAGTAAAACAAGTCGTCGATATTGTCAACAACGGACACACGTACGGAATGAAAAACATAATAGCATCGCTGACTGATGATACCACAGATCAAATCAGAGCCGCGCGTTGCAAAGCTTGGATAGCTGGGTTCGAGGAGCTGTAGGAGGTACCACTGTTGTGGTCCCCTTACAGTCGCTGGTGGATTGAGTATGCTCGGCTTCGGAACTTATTACACCGTCCATCGCGAATGAAGAGTAAGCGTAAATGACAAAAGGAAAGGAAAAGTTTTTTCCCAGTAAAAGCACTAGGACAATAAGTCGAAAGAATTAACAAACTAGATGCCAACTACCCTTGGGGAAGATTGGGAAGTCGGCTGAGTGAAACGGTAAACAGACGAAATTGGAACATCCAGAAAGGCATAACTATCTATGTATCTTATACAACATGTTATTCACATTAACATAACAGCTGATTTATTATCGTGTTATATATTCTACTATGGTTTTCATCATATCAAGCACTATATAGTATATATTCACTATGAACGATATCACGTGATGATTAATTATCTCATACGAAAAACGATAGAATTTTCTAAAAATATACTCATTTTGTGACACTAATTGTATAGGATAAATAAAGCAAATGTCCGAAAACTAACTTCAGATGTATCATCTTCGACTTCTCTAGTTTCGAATCATCTTTTCCCGAAATAATGTAGATTTCTTTTTTCAGATGTAGATCTGGCTCTGCTTGGTTAGACTAATTTTCTCCAAAAAACAACCAATTATTTTTAAAAACTAATTACATGTTCGTCACTTATTTCTTTCGAAAAACATTAATTTGCGCATAAAACGACGCTTGGATTCTCAAAAACTAAATAATGTCGGTATAAATCACGAAGATAACTCGTCCTGTGGCAGAAAACTAATATGCAGATCGAATCAGCACAATTAATGTATATAACTGTTTGAGCGGCTTCAACAGGCTTGCCCAGAAAGATTCTGTATTTCATATGCGTGAGACTGAAGGTGTGCTTTACTCCACAGAATCGTTAGCGAAAACCAGTAATCAACTGTGATAAATTAAACAAAATTTACACAGTTAACTATTCTCAAATCGTGCTGAGAGCAAGAAAAATGTCTCCACTGTTTGATTTTGTTTATGAAGTTGCTATATCCTTAATTTGTTTTAAACCGTTGTTCAATATAGTAAATAAAATTTATTCGTAAATATCTCAAAAGAAATAAAATAACTAAAACGACAGACAACAATAATTAATGTGAGAAAGAAAAATTAACTACAATAGAAAATCGAAATTAGCATACCAAATAGAAAATTTCAAGACAAAATTTGAGATTATGGTATGATTTATATAAATAGCTGTTACTTATAAAATAATCTGATTTTTTGAACTAGATCCTAATTCTTTATGAGGTAATACAATAGCATTCAATAAAATGACTTCACCAGATACGCTGACGTTATTACCTGAAAGACAAAATCGAATAAGATCATTTAAGATAATTCATGATAAGTCATATGAATAATACAAGATAGCGTAAAATATACCTATGACAGTTATAGATGGCTGCAATTTTCCATCATGGAATAACGAATCTTGTTCAATCTTTGAAAATTGTTTGTTTGGATCAGGATCTATGATACAATCAATACAATACTAAAGATCATAAGTAGCACTTCCACCAAATTCAGATGAACAAAGGCATCGACAAATAATATGAACCTTACGTTAAATTTAATAATATATCTCTTTCAAAATACTCTCACTCTCTTTAGACTATGTATTCCCTTTTTACCAGAAGGAGTGCCTTCAATTCTTGTCCAAGGTCCAATTGTAGAATTCCATCCAATAATGCTGTACAGCACACAACAATGATCCTACAAATACCACGAAGAATATAAAAGATAGAAAAATAAAAGTAACGCTATACAGTACCTGTAACACACAACTTCCGAGAATAATTGATTCTCGAATACGCACGCCTGATCCAATCGAAGCATCCTGACCAATTGAAACGTTTGGACCGAGCTGTAAGACAAATATCATAACGATAATTTAAAAATAATTCAAATGCTAATTAAAAAGTCTTACTACAGCCGATGGTGAGACACACGCTGTTGGATGTATAAATACATCTCCAAGGATTGTTGGTGTGTGTTTTTTATCATCAGAATTTACTGTTAATCGCTCAGGATAATACATACGATACATTTCCAAATAATGACGATTTGCATAGATAACAGAACTAAAATAGGGGTGAAAATGAATAATTGGTTTTTACTGTTTAATAGCTATATACCCAGCTGATTTAATTGCACTCCAAAATCTATCACCCATTGGGTAAACAAACAATCGTCCGGTTCCAGCTAATTTCGAAATAACATCTTTTTCTATATGGATACATTCACGACTATATTGAGTGTCACTCACAAACAACGATGATTGTAATGAACTTTCTTCACTAAATTAATTAAAAATAAGTTATTGAACAAAAATTAAAATCGAGTTAACAACTAAGCAAGCAAGGAAAGACTAGACAGGATTCACGAATGACAAACTCCATTCGTCTTTGATAGAAGAGCAATCTTCTCTCAACGACATTTTTCAAGCATGCACGGATTTGAAACGTGCAAGACTACATCAATAATCTTTCCTACTTAAAGTTAGCCATTGTTTCGCTAAAATAGATAAGAGACTTTCAGATATAAGAAGCAAAACATCACAGCTTTTACAACATAGAAAAGGACAATTTTCAAAAAATTCTGCAAATACAGCATGTTTTAGTAAAATTACGAAGTAGAAACATCAGTTTTCTATGGAGGAAGACGATGCAAAGAGAACAAACATAAACAATTGTTGAAATTATTATTCATACTTATAGATTTGTTCATTTTGTTTATATGTGTCGGATAATATTTGAAAAATGCTTTTTGAAAATAGAAAAACACCGCAACTGATTGTTGTAGAAACAAATGTTTCCGGTTTTTCAACATAATGTTTAACTTCATTTGTTTTTCTATCCCAAGCTATACATCCATAATTACATGATTGTTTTTCTGTTGCCTAAAATAGTGATGCTAATCAAATATCAATATTTTCTTACAAAGTTACTATTACCTCTGTTCCTAGTATCGTAAAACCTGTTCCCTCTGCATGCTGCTTATGAAACTCGAGCATTTCAGCCAACGGTAAGTCGCCACAGATATCACCTGTAAAGAGAGAAGTGAATAACGGTTATATCTGAGCAGTATTGCATAGTATCATATGTTATAGAAACCTACCATTTATTACAAAAAATGATTCTGATATATTTGATTTGATTAAATCTCGAAAATGATAGATACCCCCTGCTGTTCCCAAAGATGTGTATTCTTGCAAATATCTAAATCGAACGGAAATAATTCGATCAAGTATAATTGTATTAGATCAAGCCTTTATTTCTTACCGTATCGAGATATTAAACGATTGTTGAGCATTCGCTATGAAACGCGACAATGCCTCATTCGGTTGATAACACCCAATTAATAAAATTTCTCGAACTTCACTGAGCTAAATGTTAACAATACTCAAGTATCGCTCCATCATTTTATTTTCATATAAAGGTTTACTTTTGCGCATGACTCAATTAAATGATGAATAATCGGATAACCAGCCACAGGAAAGAGCGGTTTTGGCATTTCCAGTGACAATGGACGAAAGCGCGTACCTAAACGATAGCAAATAGAACCGATCAGATTAATATGCAACTGACAAAATCTTTCCTTTACCTTTCTGTGGACCACCGATTAGAATAACAGCTTTCAACATCTTCCAATGACTATAACGAGATTAATTTCTAATATATGAGAGCAAATGTCACAATAACTAGCCGAAATGATGTCTTCATCCGTGCATACTTCAAAAAAAAGTTATATGATAAATAAATAGATTTTTATTCGTCAACTATGGCTGCATTTGTCAAATTTTGTTTATTTCAACTATTGAGTGTAACCCTATTAAAGATGTTATTGGTATTGACTGGAAAGTTACGCAGTGATTTTAACAAAAGCATATCTTTTTCAACTCATCTAAACTCTTCTCTACACTATGAATGTACTCAACCTGTAATAAATATTGCTGTTTCCTCCCATGTCGTCAAAATCGGGAAAGAAATGGCGGATTAAGTGCAATTAATCAGCCGATTATTCGTACACTGAATCGCGATTTTTAAGCAGATTGCTCATTCATCGCGATTTTAAGAAAAAATCATCGATAAATTTCGATTATCCGCGAGTTTTTCTCAAATCGTGATTAAGCGTACGAGTAATCGGTTGATTAATTGCGCGTAATCAACTATTTCTTCCTGATTTCGACGGCATGGACTTTCTTAAAGAAATCAATGCACATTTCAAAAATACGTTCATGATGCAGGTAAAGGACTGCATGTCTTTTTGTCTCTTAATTCTACGAATTACTTATTTTAGCTGATGTATTAGATCGCTCCGATCCACAGGAATACAAGAAAGTTTATTTTTAGTTAATTATAAACAATACCGGTGTTTCCTTTTAGCTCCAAATAGTAGCTTCAAGAAGAGACTGTCTACATCAATTCACACTGATCATACTTCTTGGAACTACTATTTGGAGCTAAAGGAAAATAACGAAATAATAATGAGGTCTCTTGTATTGTTTTGTTTTATTTCTAAACTTCAGTTCATATCTGAAACGATCAATGGCCAATCGAGCACTCAATCATTTTGAAAAAGGAAGATGTCGTTAAAGAACGCTTAAACGTATCACTACAGCTCTGACAAAGACAGGCGAAATTGAAGTGGAGGAAAATATTCACGAGATAACTCCTGTAAACTTATGTATGAATAATCTACTCTAAGATGCAAGACCTTTTACAACGATACAAAGAGAGCACGTAAAACATATCATCCAGATAAATAGTGTGAAAACCTGTTGGTTATAGTTCTCTGCTTAAGTTTTGCGTCCAGCTAGGGATGAGCAAACGGTAAAAATGTGTTTTACCGCTACCGATGCTTCGGTAATAACTTCAGATTTTTACCGCCTTAATTTCAAATCGGTAAAAACTCACTACTATATATCTCACGTTGTTTTCTCATAGAAGATGTAGAGTTTTGTTCTTCCTCGTCTATATAAGTCATCGAAACTTGCGTTTAGGAAGTGAAACTGATTCTACCCATGTCTCGTTTTTTTAAGAAAACTGGCGATGTATATGGCGGTATTCTTAAATACCATCGGTTTAGGAATATCGCCATATACTGCCAGTTTTCTTAAAAAAGAAAACGAGACATGCCTTAGTCGACACTTCCAACAAAACTTCCAGGGGACTCCTGTCACAGAGTCCTGCGGAAACTCAGGTATGACTCTCAAAGGACTCCTGAGGACTTTCGTTGGACTCCCGCGAGACTCGAAATTCGTCAAAGCCCCACAGGAGTCCCGAGCGAGTTCTCAGAAGTCCCATTTGGCTCCCGCAGGAATTCCGTGGGAGTTTTGTCGAGAGTCTCAACTAGGGTGGGTAAGTATGGTGCTAGTTAGGGTATCAATCATACTAAGGGAACCGAAAATATTCAAAAATATGAAAAGTTATTTATTTCATGGGAGTGATCAGAAAGAAATTAGTTATGCTCAAACTAATTAGTTATGGTGAATTGGATCCTTTGCGATAAACAGCCAATAATTACGCAAAAATGACCATTAAACAGTCACTATTAAATCCTTGTTTCCAGCCTATTTCGGGTAATAGTAAAACATGAAGACACCCACAGACAGCACACAGACACCCACAGACAGCCACAAACAGCAACAGACAGCTGCACAGACAGCACACATACAACCACAGACAGCCACAGANTATGGATGTCCGTGTTTGGATGTCTGTGGCTGTCTGTGGTTGTATGTGTGCTGTCTGTGCAGCTGTCTGTGGCTGTTTGTGGCTGTCTGTGGGTGTCTGTGTGCTGTCTGTGGGTGTCTGTGGGTGTCTGTGGGTGTCTGCGGGTGTCTGTGGGTGTCTTCATGTTTTACTATTACCCGCCTATTTCTTGGCCGTAAAAAAAATGCTACTTTTAGGCATTAATACGTTCCCAGTTATAATACTGAAAAATGGTTAAAAAACGCTGTTAACAAGCTAAAAATTGTTATTTAGATTCGTAGCTGTTATCAGAAGATGAGGCAATGAGCATTTGAATCATAAAGGTTGAAATCGTAAGCGTAACTGTTTGCATTAGCTGTTAATACTCTAAAAAGAGCCAGCAATTTGATCAGTCATAGATCGCTTTAATCGAGAAGAAAGATTATTGTGCTGTTTTACGTTTACTGTCATTCTAATTCACTGATTCTCCGCACAATACAGTTCTCGTCCACCTACTCTCTAAAAAATATTCGTATCCTGCAGAACCAAAAAAGAGTATTTCCATGCCGGGATACTCTTTTTGAAATCTCTGAGTGTAAAATGCAGATGTCCTCTTTTTTTTGATGCTGTGGAATTAGAAATACTCTTAATCATATTTTACAATGCCATTCTGGTATTTCAGTGTACCTTTTTGGTTTTGTAAGATTTCTCTGAGAGTATTTCTAATTTCACAGTATCAGAAAAAAAGAGGATATCTGCAGTTGTCACTCAGCTATTCCAAAAGAGTATCCCGGCATGGAATTACCCTTTTTTTTGGTTCTGTAGGATATGAAAATTTTTTTAAGAGTAGTTAACCATTTTTTTATAATGATAATTCATATTACTCTTTGAATAGATTAAAAAATTTTATAAAATATCCTCAACTCAGGCTATTAGTTGGCATCATTGTATCCATATGAGGGTCATCTTACTATTTGATTTTCAAATATGGAAATTTCTTTTCAAAAATAGACAATCATTGATACAGAGAAAAGATGGACAGAATCTAAAATTGTATAAGTACGTATATTAGTAATTCAAGACATTCTCTCACTCTCTGCGTGTATTGGAAGATGAAGTTAATCATTTGAGTAAGATGATCAGTTTCAAAAACTAATAACTATTTTATGATGATCACACGCACATTTGTTGAATAAAAAAATACATACGATGCCGCAATATATATATATATATATATATACGAATGAAGAAAATAGATTTTCAGTCTCCTTTAAAATTATATAATTTCGTCATCATTATGTAATTAGAAGAAAAGATACGTGAAAAATGAGATTGTGATTATTGGATTTCTTTGTTGTCGAAAATAAGAGATAAATGACCTATTTATTAGATGAAGCAATCAAGCAGATATATTCAAGTTGGAAGTATAAATATACGAAAAATTTTTGTTAAAATAGAAATAACGTTTTATTGGATCAATTCTAATGTTGTCGAGTAGCGCGCATTACCCCAAAAAAGATAATTTCGGACAACTCATATGGTATCAACATACTTAATGATTTTGCAGAAGTCATGTTTACTTGGTACTCTGTCAGAATTTTACCGATTAAAGAGTTTCAATCTGTTTCTCTTAAAAACATCTATTTTTGTGTGAGATCATTCATCCATTTAGAGTTTTTTAATTTGTTTTTGTACCTGTTATAGATTAAATTAATCAACAGACAAAGTTATCCTGTTGTCTGTCTATACAATATATCACCTAAATTTTTTCAATTGAATTTTTTCTAATAAACGTTCTCATATCAACACTGCGTCGTGTATTTTTCCTGCTGAGTTAATACCTGATTCAATAAAAAAAATAACGAGCGAAAGAGAAAATAGAAATACAGTTATATTTGAACTATGTTCATTGTGATGAATAAATTGTCACTACTTCATTCCACTCAGGTGCCGAGGATTAAACGTAAAATATTGAAGTATGTGTTGTGCGTCTGCTTGATTTTTAAACGCATCATTTCCGATTAGATAAATGAAGAGAGAAGAGAACGATAATAGATAAATGTGAACACTTTTGATGCTTTTTGATATTCCATAGGGGATATAGTGATGACTGCCATTTATGTACCAATTAAACACCTTTTCTTAGATCTATAAAACGCATAAACATAAATCAGTACGATATACCTTTAGTACATCCTCAAGAAGCAAAAATATAAAAAATTTAGCTGTGAAAAACCCTTTAACGATTCTCTATCTGCTATAAGTACAATAATTAAGTTATAATAGAAACCTGTATACTCAATCCTACTACATAATCTCATGTTTAACTGTTGGTATTGACAAATTTAATACCAGACTCATTAAGTTCAATTGCACTGAGATTAATTAACGTACTTTATGGACTTTTCACTCATTCAGACTTGTTCTTCAAGAAATTTATCAGTCTTGAAATTAATTCGGAGATTTTTATTCGTAAAAAGACAATAGAATTGACATTCATTAACCAATCTCAACTTTCTTTGATTCCATTTAATACAAATAAATCGTCTTATATCACAACAAAACACATGTATATGTAGAGAGATTGAGTTGAGCACCGTTCTCCTCTTCAATATTTCTATGATGAACAACTACCGCTTTGATTCTTCGTTCCGTTCCGCAGATGATGATCCAGTCGCGACTCGTGTTTATTTTATTTCTTTTTTTTTTATGCAGTTCTTTATCTTCTCTTTCTTTCTCGTTCACATATGTATCTATGTCATATGTACTGGTTAAAGTCAACAGCCAATAATCTATACATAAAAAAAAATCCGCGTTCATATAGATCCGATTTATTTTTTTATTTTGTCGTTCTCTTCTTCTACTTTCGTTCATTTCATATAGAAGTTCTATTATAGTATACTACTAAATACAACAACTACTACTACTACCTATTCTTCTCCTTCTAACAGACCGTAAACCTATTTATTCATTTTATAATAATATTAAATCAAGAGTGTGTGTGTATGCACGATGTTGTTTCTACAACTATTAATTATATAGTTTACATCAATTATTCAACGATATACGAGCTTGGCAACAATGTATTTTCTATTATTCATCTATTTAATTATTCATTGTTGTTCGTATTGCATTCTTAATGGCCAAGGTAATGTAATTTAACTTATGTATGATTCTCATAAGTGGATTTATTTCTCTGAGCTAATCATTAGATGTTTAATCATTATGCTACATTCTACATATTGACACAATTACATTTATTATTGATGTAGAATATTCCAAAATGCTGTATCTGTTCATAATGTGTAGGATACACACATAACTAAGGTCAAGAGCACAGTGATTGAATTAAAAAGTTAAAAATAAATCTCAAATGACAAAAATGAATCATATAAAAACTTAAAAAACGATTGGTCAAAGGCAGCATATGTTGAACAAAATAGATCTGTTTTTACATTTATTTGAAAAACTAAAGATGGATACTGATATTTTGCTCCATTAGTTTGTTACTAGAAACAACAAGATTTTTGATGATTCAATATATTTTACAGATCAAACAAAAGAATATCCACACATCTGAATTATTCTTGTTTGTTTGTTAGATTCGCTTCAAGTTGTATCTGTAACGCGTATGAGTTATGCTCAGATTCTTTCAATCTTACGATAGAATTGACGTTTAATTGTTAGTTTTGATCTCAAACAGTGACGCATTTTCTTAGGCGATTGTCGATATATTTTTAAACTAACAGACTTTGTCTATAGTGGCATTCGTCGAAAGTTAAAGTGTTTTTTAATTCGTGATAACGGGTATATTGTATACGCCTTCAAGTTCTAAAAACGATAAACTTGAAAACAAGCATCAAACTCTTATAATTCACATAAGCTTACTTTGGTAATTCATGAATATAAATAATATGGTGCATGTGAATACGTCTAAATCGATTATAAAGTATCAGTTTTAGAAAGTCAGTTACCACATTATTTAAATCATATTTGTTACTTGATTTTTATCTTGATTAATGAAAAGATGATATTGATCAGTATATACACACACACACACACACATATATATATAAGTATTTTTATAAATCTTTTAAAAAGAGCTTTAGTTCATGTGTTGACCACATTTTATCACCTTTCATGTTATATGTGTGCAACGGGATCAGTAATTCATTTTTCGCGGAATTTAAACATGTATGTGACGCATAATAGATTAGCACATAGACGAGAGAGAGAGAGAGGAAATAAATGTTATTGATACCGGCGACATCCTTTAGTCAAATAAGTTAAACAATAGAAAAAAAAGAGTAATTATGAAAACTGATTCATTTTTAAGCAGTTTAGTGACGGAAATAAGATGCGCGACACATTTAGATTAAATTAACCTCCATACAACGGATATTTCCCCACCAAAAAAACGTGTGAGTTCCTGCTGTAATAATATCTAATATTATGATTAGAAAATTGGTTATTGTGTCTGAAGTGGTAATCATGTGTACAAACGTATCATGACGAAGAGAGAGAAAAACAATGTCAAATTGGTACTATGTTTATATACATACGTATGTATATCTGCTTGAGACGGGATGTACTTGATTGCTCGTTTTTTTTTGCCTAAATCATGAGAAAATCGACTACACATAAACTTGTTCATCTTTAAAGATAAATTCTAAAATTTTAGAAATTAATATGATTATAATACAATGTTTAAATAGATGATTAACGAGTTTTCTCATTTATAATTTTATATATTTTTTTTTTCAAAATAATATACACACTAATTTCAATAAATCATGTTTTAATCAAAATTTATTAGTATTTAAATGATAGATAGTGATCTAAACATATATGTCGTGGTATAGTTGGTAATCAAGATTTAAAACTATTTATTTTATTCTCTCTGTTTTGAAAACTGATTTATTTTCATTGAAAGAGAGAAACGCTGTTTTTCTTGAACACTGACGTATTGACACAAGCTAGGAATAACTTGTTGTCTCATGAGACAAATATCAAAATAATGTGAAGAACTGATGCTTGTCTTCATCTATCATTCTGACGACTTTGTCTTATCTGTTCAACATTTTATTTTTTTGTCTGTCTGCATTTTTATTCTTAATTTTGTTACTGATGTGTTCATGCTGATAACGTATATTTTTCAAATTTTATCTTAAAAAAATTTTTTTGTTGAATGCTGAATTGAATTCTGTTGTTATACTCATTCATCATCATCGTCATTCGATGATTATTTGTATAACAGATTCTACTAGTAACATTCCAGAATATAATGAACGTAGAAATATGTTTAGTGTTTCTTTGTATTATTTTCAAATAATTATTGTCATGTAATTATATTTACCCGTGTATAGACAGTAATAATAATTATTTTTCTTTTTAAAAGAATATGGCGTGCTCTTTTCATACGTAACTGATTATATGTAATAGTCTTGAAAATGATTGTATGCACGTTCTTTTGTAACATATTCTACTTTAGATGTGTCAAAATCTCCAAAATTTGATCGTTCATCAGAAATTGTTTCGGTTGTTGTTGGCAAACGTATAATATTACCATGTTATGTACAAGACGCTAGTCAATTTAAGGTATGTACTACTAGTAGACATGACATGACAAGAAATTAGCAGAAAATCATTCGTCTTTCGTTAGACACACGTTTAGACATAAAGAGAAGTTCCTTAGAATTTACTTCTAGGTAATATGGATGAAAATGAATAATAGTTCGATATTAACAATGGATGATCGTGCTGTTAATGGTGATTCACGAGTAACGTTGTTACATGCTTATGCTGATGAATGGAATTTACAAATCGATGATGTTGATGAAGATGATGCCGGCGTCTATCGGTGTGTACTAAATAATGGAATGTATAAAACGTTAACACTTCAAGTCAAAAGTGAGTATTAAGCTATTCTATATAGATCTTCAGATATTTGAGTTTTTCTCATTAATCTTTCAGCTCCACCACAAATTATTGATGAACAATCTACCGAATCTTATCCAGCACCAATTCTATCTGGATCTAATTTCACATTAAAATGTTATGGAAGCGGTCGTCCATCACCAAAAATACGTATACTATCATTTGATCAAGCTGAAAATACCAAAAGTTAGTAAATTCTTATTCGATTTGTGTAACAGTTAGAAATAAAAACAAAAATATCGCACAATTAAAGTTATATAGATGAATTGAGAAAACAATACAGACAAGCGTAAAATGTTTATTCAAGGTTATTGAGATGATAACAATATCATTCGATCCTTCTCTCTTTCTTTCTTTGTTTAATCTTATATTCCACACAGCACAATAAGATTTCCGTTTCCTATATCAACTTCAATAGTACATTATTCACACGTCTTTCATATAATTAAACGCTATGACACTCTTTTCTTTTCTTGTCTCTTTATATGTTTTTAAGACTAATATTCTAAATCGCGTTCACATAATCGGAAGTAATAGTTCATTGTCGTTAATAGTCAATTAAAAAGAGAGATATTTACGTAATCGTTTGAAAACAAATAGGATCACTATGTTGAGTATTGAAACAAATAGTTGAAAAAACAACAATTTGACTGAAAAAACTATAGTTCATTCATGTTCTATTCATTATCGTTTGTCAGACATTCAATCTGTTTTTAATGGTTTCTTCTTTTTTTTACGTCTGTACTTTCTTATTCGTTATTGAGCTTCAGTAAGTATACAATAGACAATGCTAATTGTGATAGCTAATGATTTATCTAAATAAATTCTGTAAATATGCAGTTTTTAATATATTTCGTCATATTTCATGCTCGATTAAACCTATCACTTGAAAATTTATCCACAGGACATGTTTGTAAAACGCCCAGTTATGGAACGTCAAGGCAAGACACTTGTAACATATGTAAAAATATTCTTGATTACGTCTATGATCACATCAATATTGTTCTGATCGGTTTCATGCTGTGATTATTCTACTCAACATCGATATTAAAATAACAATTTAATTTTAATTGTTGTTTTAATGAATAATCGAGTGTTTGTACAAATACTCTCGACTTTCAAAAGAAAATGAAATCGTTTATACATATTGTTCTGTAAAAAAAAAAGGCTTAATGCAAAAAGGTTTATGGTTCAATTCGCTTGCTGTAGAGTTTAACTATAATTGTGATCTAATTGTTCATGGATTTTAGTTCAGTTTTTAACGTCTATTTACTCCTGGTAGTTTGAGAGTAGGCTTAATTCATTTTTCATTTAGTTATTGGGGAGCATAATGAAGTCATTTTATATAATGTATCTCGACATACGCGAAAACGTTATGAGTGTATTGCGAGCAATGGTGTTCCACCTGATGTTGCCCGATCATTTCAATTGACTGTACAATATCCACCAGAAATAACCCTATTACTATCAACACATGATAATACTATTTATAATAATAGGAATCAATTGCTTGTGGATTTGGCACAAGAATTACGTATTAAATGTCAAATAACAATGTATCCATTTGGTAAAATATTTTGGACAAAAAATGATATTCGTATCGACAAATATCAAGATAATTATGAACAATACGCTTCATCTTATTCAGATAACCATGTTGTTGCTGAATTGTATATTAAACAAGTTAATTATAAAGATTTTTGTTCATTTTCTTGTTTTGCCATTAATGATCTTGGTATCAATTCAAAAACAGTACACTTAGTAGAAAAACCAACATCCACAACATCTACTACAACTGTATTAACAACTACAATATCGATGACATCGACATCATCAAATTTAGGCAGTGAACGGTTGTTATATAGTCGTGGATCATATATCAATATGAATAAACAACGTCAACGAAAATGGCCAAAGTATTCTACTCTTACGAATTCAACATCTTTGAATATTATTCATCAACGAGAAGCAGAAAATCTACGAGTTAGCATTTCATCAAAAGGTAAGCAATATTGAAGACAATTAGTGATTTCGATCAAACATTTTCATCATCAATAAAGAAATTTTTTTTTTATAACAGAGGGCACTTCATCGTTCTAATATTTATACACAGATACAAATTGATGATGATGACGATGATGATGATTTATGTATGTATCGATCTTAAATAGGTTCAATCTAAATAAACCGTATTATGTTCAATAGTTAAAGAAAAAGAAAGAAAAAGTCGACATTTCTCAAGGTTTCATCTCGTTTAGTATGACATACTATTAAATTTTTTTTTTTCAAAAATCTAATATCTACTCAATTACATGGCCTTCATCATCATTATCATGAAAAAACATGACCTTTTTTTCTTCATTTCGTCCCGACGAATATACATATCAATACATAAAATTAAGACTTTTTATAGATATTTAAAGTGATTAAATTTAGAACCGTTTACGATGTTTATACTAAAGAGAGAGGCGAAAAAAAAATCGTTTATAGAAGATCAAACAAAAGTTAACGAGCCACTTTATTATCTTATGAATATTTTCACAGTTAGAAAGAATGATCGTATCCGAAGACACTTTTGTCACAGTATTTTTGTTACTGTGAGATCATGCTTTAGGCTTAGTGAGGTTAATATTATGGCTATATTCTATATTTATATACTTAGAGATGGCAGAAGTCCTTAAAAGATTGATTAATGATGCATATTTTATATTCTAGCCGCAACAATATTAAACAACAACAACTGTTTCATATACAATATTCTCATTATTCTAATAAAGATCATTATGAGCGTACAAAGGTGATGTTCATAATGATCTTTCTCTTATTTACGTGTTATATTAGATATTAACAATACTGTGATAATGGCTCAGGTATTGGAAAAGAAAATATGTTTTTATCTATTTTTTTCAGACAAGCTACGTTTTGCTCAAAGATCTAATTATGTTTTTTATTTTTTAGTACTCCAGTGACCAAAACTTAATTCACTATGTGGCTTGATTGAACATCGCATTTCTTATAGACATTTAGTGTATATCGAACCGGTTGTTTTAAATCTCGTAGTGTGAGGTCACAAGTACCACAAACTATGTACATATGTTTGTTGACATTTGTTCATTTGTTTTTAAAATCTCATTTTTCTTTGTTTGTTTTTATAGTAATTGAGAATCGCAGCGATAGAACGATTATATTTTCAGAAAAAAATAAAATTAAAATTGAAATTTAACTGCTAATTGCACACCAATACTGTATGAATGATACCAAAAGCACAAAAAAAACTATAATGAACCATCTTGTTCTTCTTTTAGCGTTTGTTGAACTATATTCTCACATTTTTTGTTAAAAAGTAAATTTGTTTTGTAACAGCACAAACCGCAAACATTCCACTCTCTATTGTCTATAGGTCATATTAGAAATTTTTGATCTTGTCCATGTATTTGTTTGTGGGAACGAATCTATTGAATCTAAAGGACAGACAAAAGACTGGCGTAAATATACAACATACGGTTGCTCTTAAACAATTGTTTCAAACATGCGCTGGCCATTTTATTAGGACTGTTGATAAAATGATGTGAATATTTACTACCGGATATTGTATGCAAAGTTTTTTTTTTAACAGTAGAACAACAGAAGAAAACTAATAATGTGAGAGAAATACAGTGCTGAAATGTAATCATTATCGATTAAATTAATCAGATATGTCACAATATCTATCTATATGTAATTGTTTGATTAGTTAAAAATTGAGATTGTTCTCACGTTTTGCTCCAACGTACACTGTTTGAACAATAAACAACTAGGTGTTTTTTTCATGCAGAAACAATGGAACACGCGATATCATCTTTGAAAGACTCCTTAAAAATCACTTTATAATTGTTGACCATATTTCATGCCTGATTAGTAGCAGTATGTCGTTCGTCCAAGGAGAAAAAGATTTCAAAAGATATTACATTTGATTGAAATCTTTCCTTCATCACCATTTTTAATTAATTTTAACTTCTCAGCTCAATTCAATGTGGCATTTTACATCATAATTCGCTTGATTAAAAATGTTTGATAAGAGTGTATATCTACTTTTTCAATTACGCATATATGTCACCACAGTACATACGAACATGGCACTCTTGAAAAAAATGAAAATGTAGATTCTTCTTTGAAGTTCTTTTTTATTTGAGAGAGTGAGCTCAGACATTGCCATTCAAGGCAAAATAATAGTCATTCATATAGATACATTATGCATTTTTCATTAAATTTTACATAAAATAATATTTATTAAACCGTCTCTTAATCTTGAAAACAAAAATTTGATGAAACAAAGAGATGAGAAACATGAACTACGCTAAATCGTATTAATCAGGCATTTGTTAAATACTCAGATATTAAATAATGATAACTACAGATTCAGCTTATTAATAAAACTAGTAATGTGACAATTGCGCGTAATGAGAAAGTACAAGGAATAGCATGAACATTAAATCTGGCTTTATTGTGTGTTATCAGCGAGTAGATTCTTCATCAATCTGTTCTTTATTGTATTTTGTTTTGTTTCAAGGCTTTGACATATGTTCAATGTGAGTGAGTGTGATTACATAAATAAATAATGTAAAAATAAATCATCAAAGCGATTTTCTTCTTCTATTGTTTACATTTACTACCTCTCTATAAGCTTCATAGACAAGTTCTGTATAGTTAATCTAGAATATATTACACGATTCAATCAAGAGAATGTCTTCACACACCATATCTAAACAAATGGGACCGAACGTCAAAGAAATATTGATTATTCAAACTTATATAGGCGCGCATCATTTCAACTGCATCATTATATTTGACTATCGTCTTAAAACATCTACTGTTTGATGACGTTTTTTTCTTCCCATATATATAGTGAACATTATTGATTTCTACGACTCATAGAACACCTACTAACAACGAGAATTATATTTACCTAATTGATGTAATGTAATATATAGTAACAATTTTAAACATATAATAAAAATTAGAATGTCATGAACGGCCATCAAGAATCCATTCAATTTCCGGTGTCATTTTAGATAGAATGACAACGATAGTGGTATAGCTGATTGTGATAGCCAACCAGCTGTTCATTTACTGGTACTTTGAAATATGAACTGAATTAAAGATATTTATGTTGCCGCTCAGTTAAAATAAACGAAAAATATTCTTTGTTTTCGTCAAAAGAAATCAACAATTGTCAAATGATTTATTTTCGTTTCTTTTCTTTCACAATTAGACAACCAAACATTTTATTGTGATTGCGATATTTAATACAATGTTCAGAATGGAAAATAATAATTTGAAAACACTCAGGATCAATTAAAATTCTTGTAATTCATCTTAAAAATTATAATATTATCATTATCAGGAATTTGATAGCGCAGGCAAATAGAAACAAACGGCGAGAGAAAGACTATGTACAGTTTGAATTACAGTGGCGAGCAATGTAAAACAATGTAAATGTTTTTAGGTAGGAATTTGTCTCTAAGTTCATTCGTCAACAACTGGAACAATCATTTGTTTTCAACAAAACGGATAGTAAGAAAAATTACTTGTAGACATTTTCTGTTACCAAAGTAATCGTTTGATTGATATAGTGACACTACCCAGATCAAAGAATCTTATCGTAAGATCTTATAAGATTCTTCTACGATTTCGTAAGATTCTGTAAGAAACATAGAAACTAATTCTTGACATAAAATCTTATGGTGAGATTTCGTAAGATTCTTGTATGATTTTATAAGATGAATTCGTTTCTATGATTTTCCGTAGTAAGATTATATAAGATCTCTTGATCTGATTTTATGACCTGGGTACATTCAAGATTCGTTAAGAAAATAACATCAATTTTACTAGACGAAACTATTAGTTATAAATCGTCATTAATACGTTTAACCAGTGTACAATTTATGAGTGATCTAAGGAAGATATTCACTCGCTTTATAAAACCGGAACAAGAAGCCTAAAAACCATCACGTTATCAACCCAGAAGTTTCGTGGTCCTATGTGAGAGAAGTAAAAAGTCGGATCATCGGTTGAAAAGATCGAGTGAAATATGATACGAGCTCTGGGTTTTTAATTTACTTCTTCTCAGCCACTCTGAGCTCGTTGTTTTTTAGACTAAATGTTTATATGATGAAACAAGTCAAAATCTACTATTGCCACCTTGAATGATTTTTTGTATGTGTCAAAGAAGAATGATATATAAATCACAAAATAGTGCGGATCGCCAAGAAAACCTTATATCCTTCTGTGCTATTGTAATAAGAATGCACTAAAACTGCATCTTATTTTAGTAGAATCTTTCTTACTTTTTCAGAAGTATCCGAGGACTTTGTTGCGAACTGTAGGGTGCCATTTCGAGTGCAAAAACCTTAGTTTACACTAATCACTAGATGCGTTGTAGATTTTAGGTGTGAGCAAATGATCATGATACATCATCACATTTACATACGAGAACACTCTGACTAAGATTTATATCACGTTTAAAAGGTTCCGCAATATGAGCATCATGGAGTTCCCCATATTATCCCCAGGGTCCAAACAAAATTTTGTTTTAAGAAGAGCCTAGGGGCGCCCTGGATAAACAGAAAACGCCGATACTCTTTTCATAGAGAGCATAGAAAATAGAAACGCGGTAAAGATTTTGATAGGTAAACGCGGGTGAAAACGGAGCTGACCAAAAAAATCTTTGCTCCGGTTTTGTAGAGTTTGATGAGTACTACAAATGAGAATAAATGAAAAAGTTCGACTGAAGACTTTTACGTTAGAGGAACCGAAAGTTGACAATTTCTGAAATGGGATCTTTAAAGATGATGCCATGCTCAACGAAAAAGATACGTATTGAATAATTCATTTTCCATTAGATTAGACAGCTCTTCAGCTTCATTTTCATCTATAATAAAGAACTTTTCGTTTTGTTTTTCTTTCAGAAGAGATAAAATATGCAATGCCTTTTTGTCATTATCAGCCATTTGTGACAACTGCCGTGTCCCTGAGAAAGTACTAGGAGAAGTTTTTCATACCAGTACTTGTACTGCTCGAACTGCTCTTTGATGTGATCCGTCGAAGAGCGGTGTAAGCTCTGTCAACGTAGAAAAAAACAAGTCAAAGTTGCTTCATTAGCGGGAAGGTCGAAACATGATACCCCTAAAAAAGCATGTAGAACATGACCTTTGCACGGGGGATTGAGGGCTTTTATCCAATTTTCTATGCCCTGTACGAAAAGAATATCGACAGTTTTGCGACTATTATGTCATGTAATGGTGGGCGGACCTGAATGAAAACACACCTAACTCGAGCTGTACCATCAACACTGGCTTCATAGTGGCTGCCTCTAACAACTCAGTAATCAAACACTCACTAAGAGCAAATTTTCAAAATTCTTTTCAAAAGAATGTAATTCGCTTATAATGTAATTCTTATTTATACAAAATAAAACGGTGAATTACTTTGCAATGTTGGAAAACATGCGTGTTTTTTCGGGATCTCGTATGAATCCTTCAGGGATTTTGAAAAATCGTGACGTTTTCGGAAACAGGATCTCCCAGACTATCGACTAGGGTAATTAATTTTGACGAGTGCATGTAATGTCGTGAGCAATATTTAAAAATATACCGAGATTGCACTTCCCATTATGTGATATTATAAACGCTTTCTTTAGTCACAGTATCATATCAACTGTTTATGAGTGACTGCATCTGCTATGTAGCACTTTATACATGACTTGTGTACTGTAAAAAATAAAGTGCTACAAAAAGTGTATTTTATAAAAACTGTTTTTCTATAAAGCGCATAGCTAAAAATAGCCCTTTCAGGTTTTGGATTATTCTCTACCACTGTATTAATCAAAAAATAAATCACTTTTGGTCTGCTCTAAACTAGAGCACTTCGTGAAAAAAAGCGCTTTCAAAGTGATTGCAAAGAGAGTATTTTCAAAAATGTATAGTAGAAAGATGTTTTTGAAGTGACCCAAGAGAAAACGCTGTGGCAAACAGTGTGACATGAAGCATTTTTTTGAAAAGACACCTTTTAAAGTCATGTTGACAGATCATTCACCTCTTTTATTTTGCTATTAGTAGGTTAGGTTAGGTTAGGTTTTATTTGACAAACAGTCATGAGTACACAGTAGCACAAGTTTTTTAAACACAGCTAATACAGAAATGACTAGAAGAACATATTCTGCCGCGCACCCATATACTACTAGTATATATGTAACGCTGATGCTGATTTTCTTCGAATAACTTAGAAATTTTTCTCTTGAACAACTATCCCTAATCGACACTCCCCAAGAAAGTCCCGAGGGACTCCCCGGGGACTCCCTCTAAAACTCCCCGGGGATTCCGTAACGGGAGTCCCCAGGGATTTTTAGGGGAGTCCCCAGGGACTCCCTGGGGACTCCCTGTAGATCTATTGGTCCATCTGTTTTCATATAATTTCATATAAATAATTAGTAATTAAGTGCTAGGTACCATCACTGGTACCAGTGTAGCATATATCAGCCATCGAAGATTG
>CAJNOQ010003326.1:0-20622 GCA_905250885.1 Didymodactylos carnosus | reverse complement strand
ACCATACACTATCATTTTTCTCAACGCGCTCATATTACATTAAAAGATGTATCATTAATTTCAATTTATTTTTTAATACAAAATTCTCACCTCTGAAAATCTTCTGATATATCTTAAACGTTTTTTCATTGCATCTATTGACGTTTTTATCGATTTTAATAATGCTGTAGTCGTTACAGAACTAGATGGTGGTATCGATGTACCATTATTCGACTCATTAACATTATTTTCATTCTCTGCTAGTATACAATCGACTTTTGGAATTATTTCGATCTCATCAGGTCGTTTAATCGCTATTGGATCGATACTTTTTGACGCTATTGCCATAGTCGAAGTAGAAGGTATTATCAATGGTGTAACAGTTTTTGAACGTGTACGATTTTCATTTTTTTTACTATTAAATAATAATGTATTATCAAAACTTCCACTTTGATCGTATGATGATGATGCACTCGATGGTACTGATTTTGAACGATGATAAAAAGTATTTAAAATTGATGTATCAGATGATGAGGATGTAGAAGAACAACTATGGAATAATAAATCTTGAGCAGATGGTGGTAGATGAAGTAAAGGTGGAGTTGAAGGTGGTGATCGATATAAAAATGAAACATTTGAACGATAAAATTTATTATTAATTTCTTTTTCATTTACTTCATCTTCATCACAAGATGGATATTGACAAGCTTTATCAGTTAATGATAATGGTTTACCACATGTACAAAATGATGATGATGTTGTTTGATTATAATTAATATTATCATATTCATGTTGAGTATTTGGGAAAAAAAAATCTGACCCATATTTTGATGATATTTGAACAAGATTGTTATTCATTTCTTTCTCTGTACTATATGCTCTCATTGATCGTTGTCGATCCAATGATTTTCTATTCATATCATCATCATTTAAATTAATTAATACTGGCAATGTTAATGAATTTTTTCTTTTAAAAAATGAACGTGTACTATTCGTATTATTTGTTTTCATATCCGAAATTAAATTTGATAATTTTGTTAATGTTGAATCAGGTGAAAATAGTGTTGCTGATTTTGGATTAGTTAAATTTTTTCGAATATAATCAAATGATGTAGAAATTAATGAAGAAGTTGATGGTTTACGGGATAATGACGGTTGTTCTATTTTCTAAACAAACAAATAAACAAAAATATATAATAAAATAAGTTTTAAAAGATAATTTATATATAAAATTGAAATCTATACATAAGTAGACAAAAGTCTCTTGACCTGCGTAGAGATTCATTTAAATGCAATAAATTTTAATTAATGAACTTACTTGTTCTTTGAACATATCTTCTTCATAATTATTGCTTGTTTTCAATAAGTCTTTATTAATTGGTTTCTCATTACGATAATATAAATTATCATTGTGTAATAAATTTGTGACAAAACATGATGTTGATGTGGATGACGGTGATTTGATCGATTGTTGATGTATAACCGGTATAATATGACGATATACATTTGATTTTACCTTATCATTATCGAATGTCATTGAATGGGGTCTATGGTAACCATAATACTGAGATTCAGATTCATCATTTGTAGTCGAACAACAACGCCGACGTCCACTATCATCAGATTGATATCTGATATTTTGATCATCTTTTTCAATAATTGATGAGGATGTGGAAAGTTTTGATGGTCTTCGACGAAAATTAAATGAATTTATTGAACTATAATTCTTAATTTCAGACATATTGAATGAATGTGTCACTGTAGTATAGATTGGAGATTTGTTATTTAAATTTTTTAATTGATGTTTTATTTGTTCATATTTATCAATTAATGGTCTAGATATTTTGTTTTCTTCAAATAAATTCAATTTTGATATTGATCGTGGTTTATGAGATTCTGAATTATTTAAAAATGCATTCTGAAATGTTTGTCGTAATTTTTCTTCACCAGGTTTTAATGAAATTGAATCTTCTCTTTTTATTATATTGTGATTTTTTGTTTTTATTTCATCTGTTGACCATAATTCAGCATTCTTTTCATTAATTTTTTTTAATAAATATTCAATTTTTTTTGAAACATTTTCCTCTTGATGTTGTTGTTGTTGTTCATCACTCTCATCCATCTTCTCAGTTTTTCTACTATTATTATTATCAATAAAATTTTCATCTTCACATATTGTTTTGGGTTTTTCAATATACCATTTTCTAATTTTTTTTTGATGTTTTGTTGTTGATGCTAAATCTGTTTCAACATTTTCATCCAATAATAAACGATGATTTGAACGATTCATTATAATAAAATAATGATTAAATTATTTTAAAAACTAGATTATACGAGATAATATAATAGAATTTTCCTTCTATCTTACTTTCTCTCATTTTGTCTAAAAACTAGTTCTTTTTTTTTGTTGTTGTTTTTTAAATTTCATATTCAAATTCTTATAAACATAATAATTATGGAATAATATAGATAATATAATATTTTAAAGATCTTCTATAGGCTCAATATTTGACTTGTTGAAAAAAAAATTAAAAAAAGAGATAAACGCATCGGTGGATTAGACGTTAAACTAATAAAGGAAAAAAATATATATAATAGAAATGAAGGCTAAAAAAAGTCTTTGGACGTCTGACATGTTTGTATGAGTATTATTTTCTATTTTTCTTAACTAAACAAAAGTCAGATTAGGGTCAGAAATGTTGACAAGAAGAAGAAAAAATTGAATAAAAAACAAAAAATCTATTTTGTATCTTACTTCTTTTTTTTCTTTTTTTTTTGTTGGAAAAATGGTACATATTTTGTGGCTTTTCTTTATTTTTCTTCTTTTATCAGAAAAAGAGCAAACAACTATCAGTATGTATATCGGACTTTTTTTTGTTTTTTTTTAAGTATACCAACAATAAACAGTAAATAGGAGAAAAAAGAGAGGAGAAGAAGAAGAAGAAAAATGACATAGTAGAATGATATCAACCATTGTATGTATGTATATATACAAAGAATTGACAGTTGTTTAAAGAATATGAGAGAGACGAGAAGAAACATGAGAATTTAAAAATAACATAATAATTGTAATCATCATCATGTGGATGTCTAATAAATGATCATAAAATATCACCATTATCTTCTTCTTCTTTCATCGATAGAATCATTTTTAAGTTTGTTTGTTGTCACATAGAACAATGGTTTAACTTTTTAATTATAAATAAATGAATAAAGAAGATTTTTGTTAAAACAACATTATTTGAATTGCTGAAAAAAATGATCACAAATACATCACACGCACACACACACACACACACACACACATCTCATCTCTCTCTTTCTCTCTACAATTGTTGCCCTATTAGGTAATTGAAGCAACCACCAAATAAACAATATGGATTCATTATCGGAAAGGGGACATTTTTTTTTCTTTTCTCTTTTTTTTTTTACATAAATGCACATAAATACTTTTTGTGTGCAATATGTATACCTAATATATTATATATCGATGAGTATAAATAAGCTTGACATCAAAAGAAGCTGAAATGCTAAGAATAAGAAAAAGAAAAACATTTTATCTCGAAAAACTGTCATCTGAAAATACTACGGGTTATCATCTCTGTTTTGGAAACAAGCTTAATTCTATCTCTTCTTCTTCTTCCCTTCTTTTTTCTTAACTTCTACTCCTTTCCCACTCTCCCTCCTTTCCCTCGTCAGAAACAGAACTATACATCTGACTTCTTGGTTTAAGAATGTGGTATCAACATTTTTTGGGGGATTATAAGAATGAGACAATAGGTTTTTTTTACAGTTAATTATCTCGAACAAAAATAATTTCTTTATGATAGATTTATACAAAATGTATAGTTAAATTTAAAGAATATATATTGAATGATTTTTGCTCTATTCTGTCTCGTTAGACAATAGCAAATTGAACATTTTCATATTGGAATTCTAAAAATGCTATTAATTTTTCAAAATAAAATAATTAGCTAATAAAAATATGAAAAAATCTGATATTTTCGTTGATGGAAACAGTAATGATGCATGATCGTTATGTTAATATTTAATCAAAATAGTATACGAAAATAAAAAAAAAAAAAAAATCTATTCTGTTTTATCCACAGTATTTAGCTAAATGTCATCACATGAAATCATATAGAAAATACAGTAACTTTACAACTATAGATACTTCTGTTTTTTAGATAACATTTTTTACTGTCTCATATTTCACAGAAAAAACATGTGCATAATGAGTTTAAAATAATTTTCAATCGTAATGAGAACTTTGTATGTATTAACAAGATGTCAGATTCTATCAATGGATATCTGATCAAGTTATCAAAAATGAACAATAATCTAGTCTCTATCTATAATAATATTCTTTATATATTCTATTATTGTTTTTGATGAAAAAAAACAAGATTTCTGCTTCTGATTGTATTATTTCTTTTTTTACCAGAGTTATATAAAAGTGAAGTGACTATATTGTCAATGACCAAGGTCCTAAGACATAACGTAAAAAATTATGTTTATGTAAAGAATAGAACAAGAGAGAAGAGGTGATACATCTAGCTAGTTACATAGAAAATGACAGACAATTATCATGGCATGTTTTTCCTTTTATGTTTTAAAGACAGCATACTGTTTTCGACAGATAGATGGATCAAAAAAATACAAGAAATTATTATTGTCCAGTAGAATAATCGATATCATATTAATATTGAGAAAATGAATCAAAACAAATATTTTTCCAACATTCTTCTAACAGAAGTAGAAGAGTGTTTGTTTTTTTGTACAAAGATATTAAAATTATATAATAATACAATGTTTAAATGATAATAATCTTTAATAAAAATCAGACAAACATTATTATGTAGTAAGAATTCCCTGTACATTCGTCAAGTGTCGTCTATTTTGTTCATTTATTATAAATGTACTTGTTTTAAAGATCAGTTTTCATCATGTCTCAAGATTTTTATCGACAAACATAATTTTCTAGTTCCAGTTATTTTATTTCTTATCAAGGTCTTTTTGTTAACAGATAAGAAGGAGAAAATAGAATAAGATAAAACATTGTCTATATAGAATATACTAATTTTTGTTAATGTGTCGGACTGTGAAGAACAAAAATCAAGGAAATAGAAGACGATCAGACACAAAATACTTGAAAAAAAGACTTGCATTTATTATAAGGAGAAAAAGATGATTAAATAAAGCAAAATTGTTGTGTTTCTTACACACGATGTCATTTAGAAAAAGAAAAGACATCGTTAATGATACAAACAATATTTCTAATGGCTCATATGTAAATCTGTTTAGAGGTTACAATTATATACATTTTCCAATGTCAAAAATGAGAATAATATAGGACTCAATTCATCCTATTAATGTGTTAAACTGGTAATAAAATGACCACAAACATATACTTAAAATTCTATATCAGGAATGTATTGGTAAATTAAGTGTTATACAAAACATTAAATCATAAGAGAATAAGAAAAAAAAATATTACATTATTCACCAATGTTTTTACTTATGAAAATTTCTTGCTAATGATAAAAGATATTATACTAGAATATTAACTTACCTCAAATATTGCCAAGAAAATATTTTCATTCGTCATTTGATAAATAATCAATGATTATGAGTACAAAGCCATAATAGAATTTAAAATTTTTTTTATTTTACCTGTTGGCCACTACTTGAAAATGATCCTGTTGTCATACTTGAGACTGATCCACCACGACTTATATTCTCACATTCATCAAGTGTATTATCATATTCTTGTGAACGACTAAAAATAACAAAAATAATTTGAAGAAACAAATGAACTTCTTTTCCACTAAACTTTCGCTTTTATCAATATTTTCTTACCGATCATTATTGTTAATGTTTGTGTTTACACTTATTTTTTGTTGTTTAACGTTTGCTTCATGAACAGATATATCATGATAAAGTGCATTTTCTTGTATTAATTCACGAATACGCATAATCCATTGCTGTTTCGTATTTATATCGGCTGCCTATAATGTCAGACAACAAGTATGTGAACATTAACTATTTCTCTCTCTCTCTCTGTTTTTTCATTTATATACTTTAAGTGTAACACGTAAATCATGAGTTGATGAACGTCCGGTAAATAACGCAAATTTACAAGGTTCACCAGCTTCAAGATGCTCTTTCACATCACATATTTCAGCCGTCTAAATTGAGGGAAAAACTAAATTAAAAACAGAAATTCTCTCATTAACAACATTAATACCATTAATTTATATTTATAAATGTAACGTATAGCACCACGAGCTAGTAATTTTGGTATTTTAGCAATAACAACACTTGTTTCAAATAAAAATACATGACGCTCTTTGCCTTTCTTTATCAATTGTTTTGAATCCCATATTTGAAATGTATTTTGTAATAAAACATCACCAAGTGCCTCTTTAGTAAGACCAGGCTAAAAGATATAGAAAACATTACACATTTATTATGTTCAAATTCAAATTCAATAAGATCTACAGAAGATCATGGCACAATTCAACTATTCAAGGGCAGCATGACTTGATAATTATATTGCTCGTTACGTACTTTAAATATACTCTGTTCCAACCTCGATGCTAGCAAAGTTATATAATAACCTTAGGCAAGTTACTTATGTCTTAGTGCCTCGAATAATCCGTCTGACAGCATACTTACTACGTTGTGACGTACAATAAAGCGTCTCTGGCTAGCCCTTGTAGCTTTTCAGAAAGCTAGTACGTGATTAGCGAAGTGTGTATGGGCAGCGAAAATAAACCTCAAGTAATTGGGCGAAAGAACTCTGCATCGGGCGAGCCTTCTGGTCAGAGCTGCAATTGATGACTAGTAACGAGATGAATGACCATGTTAGACGCTTGTCAACTGCAGAAAAGATATCGGATTATTGAAACTGTCATTTGGTAGCGCCCTACACCAGTAATGGTAACCGCAAGACGGGGTATTCTTCTTTCCTTCCAAATATTCAATAGAGTTTTATCCATATAAAAAGAAATATTTTTTATTAAAAAATACCTTCAACTATGTTTTTTCTCTTACCTCCAATTCTTCTAAATACCCCAGATGCATAGCATCATTAGCTTTTTTTGGTACACTGCACATGAGATCAAATCCTTCTTTGATTTCACCTTTTGATTCTTCACAACAAGCCATTAAACGTTGCAATAACATTTCATACTTTGTGATACGTTGAACAGGTTTAATTAAATAAGAATTAATCGTATCAGTATGATATTTATGTTGAATATTCTAAATATACGAACTTTTAGTCTTATTTTACTCGATCTAATCGATTAAGATGACTTACCTCAAAATAAGGGCCACGATACTGACTCAATAATTTTATGCAAGATTCATTATTTTTACAATATTCTACATAAAATATTTGAAATTGTTCAGCCTAAACGATTAAAGTTATTGATTTAGGAATTACACCATGCGTCAATAGTACTTACCCATGTAACAAAACAATGACCTACGTCTTCTGGACTATCGCCATAACGTTCGAGATCCTTTAGAAACAAACTAAATAAAAGAGACAAGAAAAGATAATCAAATGTAAATTTATCTATTCTTTTCTTTTTTGTTGAATCAAAACAAAAGAGCCACAATTTGAAAATGAGCAATGAAAGAATGATCAATGAGAGAATAAGCAATAGCAGCCTTGATAGTTATTATACATTCATTCTCTATAGTTAGTCATTCACCTATAAAACACAAATACATAAACGGTGGAGATGTGCAACTCGATCCGACTCGACGATTGGGTACGGATCGGAAATTTTACCCTAAAGAAACTGATACCGCTATTATAGATGTATTGGACTGACATTTTTATTGTTCCCTCAAGTATTTGTTTCATATGTTCAGACGATGCCGACCGAAAAAATGTCGGCATAAGATTATACAATTAACAATAGCGTAAATATTCAATATCATATTTACATTTCTATTCTGAACAGATGGAACAAATATTTCCCAAAACAATGGACTTTCCATTGTTCTGGACGTATAATTAAATGTAGCCCAAAAATTCAGTCATTGGCATATATTTGTTATATTTTGTCCTTTTTCTGGGTACGGATTGCGTATGAGTATGATTTTCATACCCGTGCACATCTCTAATAAACGGTTCCTTCACTTTAGACATGCAAAATTTTAAAAAAAATGTTTATTCTTACTTTTTATGAAAATTATAAATTTCTTCAATATTTAAAAATAACACGGATTCTTTATTTTGTAAAAACTCTGGAACATCATCGGGATGACGACGCATTTCACTGAGATAGTACTAAAACGAAAGAAAAAAAAGTGTAAATAATACTAACGTTTCGGTCGTACAGAATGAGATATTTTTGTTTTCTATTTTTCACACTGAAATAAAATTTGGAAAACGGGATCAAAGTTTAGAAAATAGAAAAGTTTCTGTTCAAAATCCTCTCACAGTCGACGTTTTGACCTGACATGTGAACATGTAATTTATTTTACGTGATTAACCTGTTTTCTTCTAGCTTAAAACCTAGTTAAAATCACTTATGCAAATCTGGAGGAGTTTAGGCTCCGTTCCACAGGCAATCAGTTTTTTTCAAATGTTGTTGTACTCTTGGAGACTCCTTGGTATTCTTCGTGACTTCGCTGAGCCCGAAAAATTTTCCTAACTGTTTTTGAATTTTTTCGCGTTTTTTTCGCTTATCAGTCACTTTTACAGATTTTCGGGATTTCATCGAATTCTAATCCCTTTTTCCGATTTTTTCTTGTACTCCCAGAGATTCCTCCAGTTTCTCGAACTTTGGGAAGTTTGTATAGAATTCTCCAGGCTTCTGTAGGTCTGAGAGTCCACAGCTGCTTGAAATTCTGCTGTTTCCCACTTGTGCTACGTTCAGCTCAAAATGAAAGATTTTTTGGAGAAAAGAGAGAAGGGGTACTCTTAACGAGCTGATTTGGAGAATGTCACTAGTTTTACTTGAAAAATGATGTAATGTTGAAACAAGTCAAAAATATGTGACATATCATCGTTTTTTTTAAAATGTACTGAGAAATACTTAAAAGTTTGCGCACGCACTATCGTTGCATTACATTCAAAACAGCATTTGAGTAAAGTTTGGATCAGAAAAAACGTAGGAAAATGTTCTTAGCGTAAAAAATACACTGTTTCTAGAACACTCTTTTATTAAATTTTATTGCATTAGTAGTAATAAAAATCTATTATCTTTTTCGTCAACTTAATAAATGGAATTATATCGACTTTTGTTAGTAAACATTTGGATTAATTATATCTCTCCTATCATCATATTCTGTGATTGTAAATTTTATGGCGTTCAATAGCCATGATATCAAAACTCATGTTGTTCTATTTAAATGGTGAATGATTCAACCTTCGTTTTTTCCCTGAATGCTCCCACTGTGCCTCTCTATCCCATAGATTCGTGTTGTTTTAATATTTGAAAAAACTAATGTAAAGGGCGGATAAGAAGTATAACTGCATCGAAAAGAACAGGATACATTTCTTTTTATACTTGATCAAATTCATAAATTGTATTAATATAAAAATCTTTTTTTTTCCTGTATACCGTATGGTCACAAGATCACCTTACAGATACGAGAGATAAAGAATAGTCTGTTTGACAAAATCCACATCGTATTCTCTGAATACTTTTTTCCTCCTTTTTTTCTTCGAATTTGATACCATCTGAAAGGATTAGTTGTCCTAATATGCGGACATGTGTGATTTTTATGTCATATGAACAAACGATCTAATCGAAAAGATATCTGTGAATCCTGAAAACTTTATTTCAGTTCCTGATAAATAAAAAAACAACAGTATCCCATTCTGTCACTTTCAAAAGTAGAATCGTTTCAGTGTGAATAGAGAATAGTTTTGAAAATAGCTCTAGATAAAGACGAAGATGTTTCTCATCGTCCTATAATGGTTATTCACATTATATTACCTCAATACATTTGTTTAAACTCTCAACATAGGCACGTTCTGTTGTCAATAATTCATTGAATATTAATTCTCGTTGTTTTGCTGATTTTTTCTTTCCTTCTGTTAATTCTTGATTTTCCAATTTTTCTTCTAAACTTGAATCACTTTTTCGTGAATCTTTATCAAGTTCCTAGAACAAACAAAAAAAAGTGAAATTTTTTATTTCAAAAACAAAAAAGGAAAAAAAGAAAGTCAGAAAAAATGTCCTACTTCTTTTCCAATTTGTTCAATTTTACGAAAAAAATCGTTAAAACCATAATCAAGTTGATTACACATATCTTTAATAAGTCCAGCGTATGAATGACCTTTTTCTACTAGTGTATCAGCAGCATCAACTGATTTTCGAACATATGCTTTCTTTTCTTTAAGAGCTCTGACAAACTCAGCATGTTCTTTCGAGTGGGCTTCTGTTTTTTCTCGTCCATCGCTAAGTTCTTTATGTTTTTCTAAATAACTTTCACCACATTCATGAATCCACGATAGGACCTAAACAAATCAGTATACATTTATTTATTATTGTTTTTACAAACTAATTTAATTTAATATTACTTTATTTGCATTTCGTTTAAATGATATATATTGCATGTATTCATCCAGTAATTTTTTTCGTGAATGCCAAGCAATTAAAACATTATTCTCTTTAGCTGTTAGTATACTAACCACATCTATGTATAAA
Organism: Didymodactylos carnosus; assembly: GCA_905250885.1. Taxonomy (NCBI): domain Eukaryota; kingdom Metazoa; phylum Rotifera; class Eurotatoria; order Philodinida; family Philodinidae; genus Didymodactylos; species Didymodactylos carnosus. Next base: position 9,964 of record CAJNOQ010003326.1, on the reverse strand, counting down.
ATAAAATATATAAAACAACAAAATAATTGACTAATATAAAATTTTTTCATACTTTTTATTTTTGTATCAATTGGTTTTAAATAATTTTCTGATTTACCAGCATTAGCTGCATTTCGATGTGCACATTTATGAAATTGTTCAGATGATCGACGAGCTAATGTACAAGCTCTTAAAAATGCATGTTTTTGATCTAATAATTTTTGTGAACGTGTTGCCAATAATGTTAAAACATCATTATCATTAACAGTTTTAAATTTTTCATGTAAATCTTCATCAACACGATAATCTCGATCTAAAGTATCCAATGTCGATGAAACCTTAAAAAAAAAGTAGATGTCATGGTAAAACAAATCGATTATTTTTTTTTTCCTACTAGAAAAATATACCTGTTCAGCTGATTTATAAAAACTAATTTGTACAGTTAACAAACGAAATCGATCATCCCGATGAAGAATAATTGTTTGTCGTTGTGATATTAATCGTTGAATAAGTTCTTCTAGTTTTACTAAAGACAATTGTCGTTGTTGTTCGGTATGTTGTGAAAATACAATGGGCGATGTGAGTAACGATGATGATGATGATTTTGAATCTAAATCATTGGAATTTTCGGCTAATATAACGGTTGAAGATGATAATAATTTTTCTGTTTTATGATGTATAGTATCGATTCTGTCCAATATTTTCTAAAAAATAAACACAGAAAAATATAAATTAAAAAAACAAAAAAAGATGCATTACTTACATCAAAATATCGTTGAATTTCTTCACGATCTTTATTAAATTTTTCTGCTTCAGCTAAACATGAGGCAAAAAATAAATTTGCAGATAATTTTACTTCAAAACTATTGACTAAAATTGATATCTAAATGAAAGAAAGAAAATTATTTACTTTCTAAAATCAATCTAATCTTGATCTACAATCATCATTCACTTTATACGTTATTTTTTTCTTCGTTTCTTTTTGTTATTTACCTCATTTGCTTCTTTTTCTAGTTTAACCATTTGTGTACGCCATGCAGATTGTTTTTGCTGTTGTGTAGCCATTTCTTGTAATTTTTTTTCTCTTTCATTCACGTAATTTATTAGTGTACGAATTTGGTCTTGTGACGATAGTGTTTTATTATTCGTATTATTATCTCCATTATTATTATTCGAGATATCATCGAATTTTAATTTTAGTTCTGATGCTTCCATCAACTAAAAAAAAAAGAAAGAGATGAATTACTGAATTGTAACAAGTGTCACGAGAGAAAAAACAGAAATAAAAGAAGATGAGTTTCTTGAAGAGACAAAATATAAGTGAAGATAAACATGTGATATTCAGCTGAAACAACAAAACAATTGATCGACCATTTTTTTTTTTTTTTATCTACGATGAAACAATATATATCACGTTACCACTCTACTTCCGTCTCGTGTTCAGAAGAAGAAGAAAAAAATATTAAATTTTTTACACTTACATTTAATAAATCTTTTCCACGTTGTACAACTTCTGCAACACGCGTATGAATATGTTCTTGTACTTGTGACCAATTGTCCATTTTTGTTGATTTATTTAACACAGACATATGATTATTAGTATTAGTATTAGAATTAGTGGTGTTAATTAGATTTTGTAAAGAAACAGGTATACCAATATGAGCACTTCCATTATTCATTTTCAATAATTCTTCTGACCATATTTCTAATAATTGAGAAACCTAAAACCAAAAATACAATAGAACAAATGATCTTATTCTTTTTTTCTTATTTTTCTTCTTTTTATCATCTCATTTTAAATCTAATTTAGAACTACTAACTGCTCTTTCAATTGACAATATATATTTTTCTATAGTGTGATTATGTCAAAACAGTATGTTAATTTTTGGGATTATTATTAAATTAAGCGATTTTATATGTAATTGAAATTTGTTATTTGTAATATAAAAAAAAGAGAGAAATAATAATAATAATAATAATAATGGCGGAAGAAGAACAGCAAAAACAATAATAATAAATAATAAAATTAGAGTGATATCTCTAAATTAAGTTAACCGTGACTTTAACATAGATAAATGAAAATATAACGGTAACCTATACTCTATAATAAAGGTAAACCGAAACAACACATTGATAGAAACAAAAAAAAAAAGACAACGTGGTCATAACCAGTAACCGCAGCGCATTCTTTCTCCAGAAGCAACAGAACTAAGAGAAAAAAAATAGGAAGTCACTGAGTGCTCAGGATTACCATCTAAGAATATGCTCAGTTATACTATGAAGTCTGTAAAAGAGCACACATTACTCTAACAATTAAAAACTTTGTCATAGATTTTTCGTTTATATTATATACAAATATAGATATTATAGATGAATTGTTAAAAACAGTCAAGTTTCAACGAAAAACTAAGAAGTTAACTGTTAAAGCACAACTATATTCACCTGTTTGTAAATTATGCTTACTTTTAAAAGTTAGAATTTTGTCTCGAATCTAATTATACCTAAAGTTATTTTAAACTTTTAGATTATAAACCTTAATCTCTCTTATTTAAAAATTTTATTATAAAATTATTTTCATTTGAAAAACAAACTAAAAAATATGATAGTATAGTTGTTAACTAGGGGTTTAAAACTCTTCTGTCATTTGTTGTTTTATTTTTTTGCCAACTGTCTTTAACAACTTGGGAGATGAATGATATTCTCTTTCTCTCTTGTTGTAGACATGTGCATACTCTATCAGTAATAGAAACAAGATAGATATTCTATTATTTTTTTCTGACTGTTGATACTAACTACTAATTAGCACTGCCTATATTTTCCGTTTTGATGACAAATAAATGATCAGAAAGAATATGACTGGGAAATAGCGAACAGAGAGATTAGATTATATATGAAACCAAACAAAAAGAATTCACTTTTTTTTTTTAACTTATTCTTTTAATATTCAATTTATTATGAAAATATATCTATATCTTCTGTATTTAGTTAAATTTTTGAATAATTTCAATAAAAGTAGATGATATAGTTCAATTCTATATTTTTACTCGATGTTTATCGAATATTTTCAGTGATTCAATTTAACCTGAAAACGAAAAGAGTTATCACATAATCGTTTTTTCTTCTTCTTCATTCTAACTGTTATCAACTGTCTATGATATTTTAGTGTGTGACTTTTATTTAATAAGTGGATAACATCATTTTCATATTTAGTTAGTCAATAAAGTTCTCCATCCTATTGACTTCCTTGCTTGGTAGAATATGAATAGAATTAAAATGCGTAGACATTCTACTTCATTTTATTTGTCAAAATTTGTCTCTAAACTATTGATATTATTTTATTAAATAAATTACCTAATCTCAATCTCTGTAGTATATATATTTACAACGTCATCGTTCGTTTAACTATTCTTTTTCTTTTTTCAAAATAATAATAATTTTTTTTTTTAAGATTGAACATTGAACTCAAAGTGTATATGTATCATCATCATGTAACTATTATATGTCAATTGATTTTTAAAAGAAAAAAACATGAATTTAAACACATGCACATATATACAATAATATACAACTGTAAGTGGAATGAGAAAGAACAAAATTTTATACACACCTGTATATATTATAATCGAGAGTATGAAAAATGTTCGTCTTGAAACAAAGAGAAGCTTTTATTTTAGAAAAATACACACTCTATGAGAAGTAAAACATCTTCTAACATTTTCTCTATTAGATTTGGATAATGAACAAGTCTAATTTGTTTAAAAAAAATGAAGAAAATTGACGTACATTATCATTTCTTATTATTTCTAAGACGTTGAAATACAAAAATTTTTTGATGTTTCATGTCAATGAATTATTGTACACAAAATCGTTATTGTTCTAGATTCATCTGATATCATATATAAAAAAAAAATATATTCTAATATGAAACTTCAAAATATTCCAAAGTGAAGAGAGTCTGAATTTTTCTCGAAATCATTGATAAACTACTACTCACCATGTTAAATTTGATGTACAGTGAGATGTGATCTATTCTACCTATTGGAATGTATTTCATGAAGAATAACAAGATTACTGGACGTGGGATACATATTTGAATCTCTCTTTTACATACTACAAGTTATTTAATATCAATTGATGTGTATTTTTCGTTTTTTTTTTTTCTTCTTTTTCTGTTCTACCATTTGTGCGGTATTTAGTTGTGGCGAAAAAAGAAGGACATATGGTATTTCTTCTTTTATATTTTTTATTAAATTTTTCTTCTACATAGTCTGTCTACATTGGCATTCTTTTTTCTTTGTTTCTTTTCTACTGTTCAAAAACGAATTCTATTATATAGAGAGAATAACAACAAAAAAATAATAATAATGATAATAATAACAACTACAGAGTCAACAGTGTACGTATTATAACTTATTTTCTCTCTTTATTCTTACTTGCCTATACACACTTGGAAGTAAATTAATAAAGTGAAATATTGACTAGACTTTAGTGTTATTTGGTTCGATTTTTTTTGAATAAAGAAAAATGATTTGTTCTTACCTCATTTGATGATGTATGAAAATTTTCCATTTGTAAGTAAAATTCTAAACGTAATTTTCGCATTTCCCATAGTGTTTCAAGTTCACTTGTTTTTGAACGTATCGAATTAATCAATTCTAGAAAAAACGAAAAATAATAAATGACAAGATATTCATAATCGAAAGAAGTTTAAAAAAATATTATTATTACCGGTTAAATGGTTAAAACATGGTTGATGCGTAGTTGTTAAACTCATGGTGCTTATTTCTCTAGAAAATGATAAAATCATATTGATTAAAAATTCTATTTTCAATGGACAACAACAACATACGTTATATAATCGAGTAATGCCTGTCCTTCTTGTTCCGTTGTTGTACAAGCATCTATTGTTGCATCATGTTGTTCAATTAATTTATCTAACATCTGTTCAATTTCATCAATACTTAATCCGTTCGTTACTAAAAGATCATTATTAGCCCATATTGGTTGAATTTCTTCAAGCCATGTTGTTAGCTTAAAAAAAAGATAAAATATTATCGATAAAATTAGAGTTAGAAGAATATATTATAATTCCAAAATAGTATATTCATTGTTCTAGTTATAAAATTTGATCTTATTGGTTCGCATATTCAACGTCAATCTCCCTTCATCTATGAAATAGTCACGTTAAATTGATTATACAAGGATTAAATAATATTCGATTATAATATCATTTCATACAATAATCATTTATTCTTATAAAAAGTCAAAATGTCACCTTTTAGTATCAGTTTTCTGCCGATCAAAATGTTAATAGAATAATTTTTCTTTATTTTTTTCTTCTTCACTTGACACTATTAACCTCGATCAACATATTATAAAAAATGTCAAACAAAAAAAAAATATATAAGCAAAAACAATAATAACATGAACAGCTGTTTATTCATTTTTATGTTGAGCAAATTATATTAACAAATATATTGTCATCTCTTCAATTAACTAACTTGACACTTGACAAAGGGGAGAGAAAAAGAGATGAAATTGAACATAGTATTTCTTTCTCTTTCTTTTTCTATTTCTATTTCAACAACAGTAACAGAATTTTTATTTTATTTTTTCATACGAACTTGTCTATCCAAAATTAGTCAATAAATACAAATAATAGGAAATATTGAGAGCAATAATAATCAACATAAGGAACAACAACAACAACTCTTTTTTTTTTATATACTATGTACGTAAGAGAAGAAAAATATAAGACTCATTTAAATCAATCTGTCTATCTCTGTGTATGTGAAGATGATGAATATACAGACATGGCAGTGAATATAATAAAGAAAAGGAAAAAGAAAAATGAAAGAACTATAAATGTAAATGTAGTTGTCAGTTATATGAAGCAAGAAAATATAATCATATCATATTAATCGGTCATAGAGATGAAGATACAAACAAATCAAACTAATGGACAAAATAAATTGATCGTGTAAATAAATCAAATAGATACTTCGTTCATTAATGGCAAGGTTTCTTTATTTAGATTTTAAATACTCGTTGCATTAAACATATGAATTGAAAAAATGAAATCCTAGAATTCAGAAGAATTAGTATTGGCTTTCAAACTGCAGTGTTCCTCATCACAATTCCATCCAAGCCTTATACAATTCTGATAGAATTCCTACTATTCGAGCATAAAAACTTCTTTCTACGAATCGGCATATTCTGGTTCAATTCTGCTAGAATTCTAAACAGTACCGTTAGTTGAATGGACCGAACTCTGAGAATTCTAGAAATTTCCGAAAATTTTCGGTATTTGATGCTGTTGGATCAATTAAATTATTTTGTTTTCTCGAATACAGCATCTTACAATACAGCATCAAACGTTAGGTAACGTTTTGTAACAGCATAAACTTAGTTTTATACGTTCACAAACTTAATACTTTAGCGAAGTTTCGTTTTCGATTATAACTTACAAATGTTTTTATAATTAATTTACTAAAAGTAGAACCTTCTGTTTTTTTTTCAATCGTAAATTCAAAATAAAATTCTTTAACTTATTACAAACTGCTAGTTTATTGCACAATTGCATCTGATGAGATTCTGTCGTTATATTCTATCATTATTCTACCATTGTTCACTCTAATTTCACCAGAAACTATCTCCACTAAGATTCACAGAATATATGGATAGTTCTTATACCTGTTTAATATGTTCATGAAATAAAAAATTAATATCTAATATTTGTCGACGTTTTTGAACTTTTCCATCGAATTCTTGCATACGTTTATCTAAATCATGTGCCAATTGGTATATTTTATTTTTTGCTTGTGTTAATTCTAAATCTAATATATCATCGGTTAGTGTTGGTGATGATGAAGAGGAGACGGATGTTTGTTTTTGTTCCTGTTGTTCACGATACAATTCATCAGCGGCAGCAATCAATTTTTCAGCATTTGTTTTTGTATTCTATTCGAAGATAAAAAAATACATGAAAACATTCAATAGTCGTATATACTTAACTTCTTACCTCTAATACAGTTTCAAAATTGCTATGCGTTTTCAATAAAGCTTTTGCACGGTGTAATGAGCGACCAATTGAGACATTTTTTTGTAGAAAAACATCACCATGACGCTCAAGCCAGTCAAAAATCTAATTAAAAAGAAAATTTCAAATATTATGAGAAAGAAACGTTATGTACCAACTTACTTGTTGTACATCATATTCAAATGTCAATAGACTTTTACGTTGTTGCAAATATGTTCGTCGCTGATTCCATTTAAAATCAAGCAATCGATGATTGGAAAGAATCTATATGAAAATAAAAGATACGGTGAAATTTATCAATGATCATAGATCGATAGAGACAAACCTCTTGAACAATTTCCAATATATGTCGAGCACTCGATCGAAAATCTAATTGATCATCGGATGTTTGTGGTGGTGCTACAGAATCAATTATTGCTTTTCCATCACTACAGATCTATAAAAAAATAGATAAAAGGTAGTAGATCTATGTTATTATGACAGTAAAAAATGATGAATAAGCGGAAAATTTTTGTACTAAAAAGAATTAAGTCTAGCTTTCTCGGAAAACAAATAATTCTAGTGATTTCTTCCAAAGATGTATCATTTTCTGAAGAAACTACTTTCGAGTCTCCTATCAGCATTAATAAACACAAAAAGAATTTTAGTTTACAGTCCCACACTTACATCAGCATAAATTTTAGATATATTATCGGACAAACGATAATGTTGTTGTAACAGACATTCTAACTGATCGATACTTTGTATGGATGTAATATCATCTGTCAAAGAGCATAAATGTTTCCATGTTGGAACTTGAATTAGATACTAAAAACAACAAATAATGATATTAAGAAAGATTACTTCTACACTAAGAAACAGACCTCATCTGCTTTCTGATGAAATTGTAGCGATGCCGTTAATATTTTTGTACGATTATCTAATAATGTTGTCAAAAACTTCCACTCTTCATTGAGACGATTCATTTGTGTTTTAATCGCATTCGTCGCATAATGACCACTTGATATTAATCGTTCACCAACATTTTGTGTACGACGTATCACAGCTTCGTTTCCCTGAAAAAAAATAATAGATTAATTCAGTATTTGACACTTTTTATCGTTCAACGAACCAAACATGTTTTTGTAAATTGTTCATGTTCAGCTAAATGTTGCATTGCTTCCAAACAACTGTTACCAATATCGGTATATCGTCGTAAAATAATTGAACGACTTTCGCCAATCCAATTGCAGAGCTAAATTATATGATGAAAAAAGTACATAAAAAACATTTGGCGTGTCTAAATTTATTTACCTTATCGCAATCTTGTTCAAATAATCTCAATTGTAAATTTTGTTCTAGTCGTACTTTTTTTTGATGCCATAATAAGTAACATCGATCTTTTGCTGATCTCAAATTATCCATAACAATTGTTATTTTTCTTGCTTCATCAAAATAATCTAATGCAAATGCACGTTGATTTGATTTTGATGCATTATTGTCTTGCTGTTGTTGTTCTACATTGTTTGATAATGGTATTCGAAGCATATTCAATAAATTTTTTCCCTCATTTATCAATCCATCAATGGTTATACGTGATAATTTATCTTTATATATTATCATATGTGATTCAATGGCATCTTGAGCTGTTCGAACATTAGACGATTGATCAGATAAATTCAATTCATTATAATTTGACTCATATTTTTGCAATGTTTCTTTCGAATAAAAAACAAATCCTTCCAATTTCTAAAAAAATGAAAACAAATGTAGAAACTTGGATGGAAGAGAAACAAAACAAAGTGAACATACCAGTCGAAATTCTAACCAGTTTTGATGATTGTACTGGAATGTTCCGTTCAAGTCTGTTGGCAGTTGATTTCGATCAATATCTCGTGTTAAACTTTCGACAGATTCGACAGTATGCTGAACACAAACCAAAGAATAAACAATAAGCTATTTATTAAAATGTTTTCTCTCGTACTTCTAATTGAGTATATTTTGACATTCCCACAGATATTTTGTGTTTTTCCCAAAAATTCTCCGGTTTTATAATGTAGATATGTTCAATTTTATATGGAAAGCCGTCCTAAAACACCAGCATAAAATGCATAAAAGCAAATTCATTTTTTTGAGAAATAATCGAACCTGTAAAGCTTTGAATATCGCTTTTCCAGATTCCCATGTTCTTCCGCGCATATCAACAATAAATGAAAATTTTGGATCCATATTTGTAGAGCTACAAAAATAATAAGAGACAGAAAAGTCAGTCTTCTTTTCTTGATCTGTAGTCAGTACCTTGCAATTGATGCTAAGTAGGTGATAATCTTTTTTATTTCATCAGGATTCAATCGTTCAATTGGAGCAGAGTGAGGGAAGGTAATTAATGGATAACCTTTTTTATCTATGCCACCTAAACAAAAAGAATAAATTCATTCCAGATATTCTCTTTTTGCAATATATAAAAAATATATGGATGGTTCCGAATATATATTGTCCATACCACTAATGTAAGCATATTTCTCTTCTAAATATGTCTTAATATCCAAGGCTTTCATTGTTTATGCTTGATCTCACTTCATCAACATTTGATCGGAAGCTAGGCTATTTACAAAGATGAAATCTTGCATAATTTGTAGAAAGCTGGAAAAGTTAATGCAACTAATTTTCGAAATGCATTGTGAAAGCCATCTAAAATAACACAAAAAGATATCATAAACAAAGAAACGTTTATATCTCAAGTGTAATGCGGCTAACATAAACAGCAATTAAGTCTCAAAGATACACTTCGAAAACTGTAAAAGAGAACGCTGCCTTTTTTTCTTTTCTACTCCGAAATAAGCAAGTAAAAGAAAAAATATTTAAACGAGTGCCATTTGGTTTGAAAAACGGACTTTGTTTTTTTTGTTTTGGCAATTAATTCAAGAGATGTTACATTAAAACTTTCAACAAAAACGTTAACATGAA